>JAVQJG010102557.1:0-32575 GCA_036024015.1 Craterocephalus amniculus
TGGTAGGGGGAGACCGAGGAGGAAATGTCCGCTTTTTCATCAGAACAGGTCAGTCAAGCAAAATACTTACTTCCAAGCTGCTGTATGACGATGATAATGCTGCATAGAGACGCTTTAAATGCCACAATGAGAGAAACAGCTATATTTTTTAAATCATCTCCCCTTCATTCTGTCAGTCCTGGGTTAAAAAGCTGCTACTGAAAAAAATTATTTTTCTTTACTCTTAACTGAATACACACAACACAGGTTTTGAAATCATCTACAGAATAATCTTGCCTTTATCAAGTGAGCTATGCTTAAAAAATAAAACAAAATATTCTCCAAAAACTTAGGCTGATCTTTTAACCCAACAGGTGATATTTGAGCTTGATTACCAATATGGACTGCATCATTTTATACCTGACAGAATGAGATCATACAATCCAAATAAATTTAATGTACAATTAATTCAATTGAAATTCCAAAAGGAGTATATACTGATCCTTTCATGCCACTGCTGGTCGTGTTTGAATGATATGTCTGAAAAATGCATCACAGCAGGCTGAATCACAGCCGCCATAACTGAGAGCTATAGGAGACGCATGAGAGAAGGAGACAGAAGGAAGACAGGAACACAGTGATCTCCTTTCACTCCTATCTCCATACAGTTCCACTTTCCCACATAAAAGGACTACATTAGGCACACATGTGTCTGAGCCAAACTATTGTCCTCATTCTCGGTGGATGTGGGCCAATGGGAGGGGAGCAGACTCATAGTCTCAGCACATGCAGACAGTATTTAGCTGGTATGAGAGGATGCATGCAACTTTTTACCATTAATTTACATTCCATTTGTAGTTATGATTGGAGGGGGTCAGGGCAGGTAGGGGAAGGGATCAAAGCCAAATGCAGAGCAAATTGGATGTACTACGTTTTTAGAATAAATGGACAGAAAGTCAAAGAATTTACACAAGTAAAACATAATCATGATAATAACAAGTTACTCTGAAATAGCTCATGTAGATAAAAACACTTCCTGGGTCAAACTGCAGGAAAAGTCATGAGTGACCACACTCCTCAGTTGATTTTCTTCATCTTGATTAATCCGTGTAACATTCTTGATGTCACCTTTCAATGGGGGCAACCTTCATGTAACTCCGGTGTCCCAGAAATAGAATAATAACCCCTTGTACAAGATGCTAACGCACACACACAGACACATACACACCCCAGGAAATTTCTCCCAATCATTACCAATCTGGATATTCAAATCCTGATGCTTGTTCTATTTTCAAAAGCAGTTGGAGCAAAAGAAGAATGAGAAAGAGGGGGAGGGAGGGTGACGATGACTCTCATGAGCTGATATATTTTGGGAGTTGGTATTGAGGCTGCCGGGAGCTATCTTTAAGCGGCCTATTTCTTCACACTGCCTGGTGGATGCTACAGAGGGAAGAGGGGTTTTTGCGGGCAAGCACCCACCGACACAGTAGGCCTACACTAATACACACACACATACAATCCTGCTAAATGTTTCCTGAACACACAATCCACTCAGACATGAAGACACAAATAACCTTTAAGGTCAAATGTAATTGTACAGAGAAATAGGCAGTAGTAAACATGTGCGTCTGCTCTGATGCAGGCGAGCTGCTGCTTCAACAGTGACTGTGCTTTTTGTGTCAGCAACCTTGTTGTTTGAGGCTCCAGAGAAAACACTGCCCCCAAGTGGAAACACACACAATCACATGCACACAAAGTCGCTCGTCCTGTAAATTGTGTGAGGTTGCAGGCTTAAAGCATATAGGGTGCAGATTTACTGACAAACAGTCAACCTCAAGTTTGCCTCACAGCCATAGACCGTAAAATGTAAAATGCTCACGGTACTGAGCTTTCTTTGCAGCGGAGTGTTATATGAAACATGCTTGCCTAAATTTCTTGATGCATCACATAATCTGTGGGAAGGAGATGAAAACTGCTATTTATGTGTTGCAGTGGCATCATTCCTGCAGTCAAAGTACATTAAACAGAGAGAAGGGACATCTTTATGTTTAGCAACTTTCATTTTCAGTTGGATTTTAGCACCAAACTAGTTTTCCCAAAATATGTAGGCCAGACTACAATATCAGTGTATTAAAAGCCTTTAAAATGTTTAAGATGTCAGATAGATCCATATCACTGAACCAGGGCATACAGGGGAAAAAATAGTCTCAAAAGTTGTGGTTTCAATCTTCATTTCAAAGAGGCAGACCTCAGGTGGAACAAACAAACTTTGGATCAAATGGTTTGAGGAAAACGTCTGAGTCCTTCTTAGTGATATCTGCATGGTATTTCAGGTGTGATTAGTTCTTGTTTCATAGATGCAAGGCTTCTTGCTAAAGGTATTTTTAAAAAGGTTTTATTTAAAAGAGCAATTGGCTGACAAAAATCATCAAAGAAACTCTATTGACTTGATTCAAAATTGTTAAAATAATGCCATGTAAAAATAAATTCTTTTAACTATTCCTGAACATCAACTCAAATCAACTCAAAAAAAATCTAAAAGTGTTTTCTCTTTAAACAAGAGAACCCTGCATCAAGTTGAAAAGAAAACATCAATAACTTTACTCTGTTTATCAAGTTCCCTTTCAAAGATCAACAACATGTCTTTTTGAAGTGATCACAGGAAGCCATGACCCTTCATATTGTCAGACAACAGTTTAATGAACAGTTACACCACATAAAGACAGACAATAAATAGGTGAGTGGGCTGTATAAAAATAAAAAACATTAAATATTCAGTCTCTAAGTCACATAAGGGAAGTGGATCTTTAAAGGTGCATCAAAACTGTCAAAGTAGCACAAATAGTACCAAACCAAATCCGAAGCATCTAGTTTTTAAAGTCAAATCATCTGGATGTATGAGGAGTTTACCGTTCTCTCAAAATTTTTTCCTTGAACCAACTCGGTCTCATCCCTTTTTAAAAACAAAGCAAAAGTATTGGTAAAGGAGAAAAACTATAATGTCTATGCATTGCAACATTAGTTTAGTTTAGTGCTCGTAATTCATCCAAACATACAACGGTAAGCACCTTGCACTTTCTGTGCTTCATTACCCAAGAAAATACACTCAACAGCGATACATTTGAATGGATGCACTTTGCAAGTTAGAGCAAGTGTAAAACTGTGTGTGCATTAGGTGAGCCAGCTGAAAGGAACAGATGAGCAGTTTGTCCAAAACCTGATGAGATAAGGTCCCAGTGACAGCAGATAATTGGTCAAATATGGGTATGTTTGTCTGTGTGAGCGTGTTCCGGAGCTTATTAACTAAGTGGTCTGGATTTAAATGACAAACAAGTGACCCACGCCCTCTCTTTCTGCACTCTGACCTCAACTGCTTCACCAACCTGACCTGTTTAAATGGATCATTTCCACAAGATGATTGCCCTCATACTTATTTCAGGTCTTCTGACCTCACTAATGGAGGAAATAACAACTTCTTTTGCAGAACCTATTGATAGCATGGCTACTCAATTTGGTCCCACGAGGGTCGCAGCCTGGCAGATTTTCAGTGCGTCCCTAATCGAACATACCTGACAAAAACTAAATGGCTTCACAAGTCTCAGATGTTTTGCACAATGACCCATTAATCTAAGTCAGATGTTGTGGAGCAGGGAGACATCGTAGGGCCCCTGATCTATAGCAGCAGTTACCAAACTTTTCTGCAGGGCCTTCTTCATCAATAATAATAATAATAATTATTATTATTATAATAATAATAATAATACCCCCGTACACCTCAACATGGAAGAGGGTATTTAGTTTATTGCCTTCTGCTTCACTTCAAACCCTATCAGTGGCAGAAAGAATGATTAATTCCTCTGCTTTAGTGTGATGCTTTTTAGACAGGCAAACTTCGCATATTACTTTATATGGAGTATGTTGAGCATTTGACGAGTAGGATTGCTTCTTTAGTTAAAGGATTCTGTAGACAGGAAAAATGAGAAAAAAAAGATGAAAAAAAGACCTAATAAAAACATCTGTAAGGAAACACAGGCAATAAACATTGAGAGCACCTGTAGGAAGACAAGCTATGAGAGAAATAAAACACATGACCCAAGTGTATAAAAATATGAATATGTCATTGATTTATGTTTTAATCATAAGAGTTTCAAATGATGTTCCTGAGATGATTAAAAATAGTCATAACTAAGAAATATTTTTTAAAGAAAAATAATTAGAACAACTAAATAATCACAATAATATAAATATATTATATACATTTATAAACATATCTCAAATTAAATTAAATTAAAAGAAAGTATAAGTATATTCTAAAGTATTCGTAAAAAATTTATAATTATTAAATAACTGGATAAAAAAATTTGATAATTTTCCTTCACGTAAATATTAAATCTTATTTTTGTAGAATTGTTTGTTCAAGGATATCACTTCAAGTCTTCATGCAAATTGGTTCTATGATCTCAACTATTGTTACTCCGAAACACAGTTTACTCTGTGAGAGTCAGGAAAAAGGTTTTGTTACTATAGAGGTAATGTAATTGAGTCACTTAAAGTTAAACGACTTGCATCCCTTATCAAAACACCCAGTTTGGTGAAATACTGTATGAAAAAATAAGGATGCAACTGAATCATAACCCAATGAGTCTGAAATTTTTTTGAAACAGTAACTTAGCTCAGAAGTAAATCAGTAAATAATACCTTGATGCTGTAGCTTGCCCACTGGTAATCTTCTTTGGAAGTTTTGACATTATTTGCTCCAAACATTATTTTGTAAAATATTTTCTATCCTTACACTAATAAACAATAGCAGCTTTGTATTAGCCATGCAACAAACAAAGAAAATATAAGCAAGTGATTTTAAAGGGTAAATGAGATAAAAACAAAAGTATTCAGGCAACATCTCATATAAACAGACAAGATGCTACAAAGAATCTCTTCATGCTGGACCAAAGGTTAGGTTACCCTCTGCTGGACAAACAGAGATTTGCACTTTTGAGACTCCAACCTGTACACAACACACTTTCCTCTCAATAAGCAGCATCCCTAATGGAACAGCACACACGGGAGTGGCAAAAAAGCAGCACTTTGTTGGGAGGTCAAGCCAGGATAAATGGAAGATGTTTTCCCCCACACTGTTAGAAAGCCTGGGGACCAGAGAGAACAGTCATGACCACATGCAGAGGGAGCAAACAACAATGAGAACCCTGTGTTTCCAATTCCCCAGTACCACAATAACATCTCTGCAGCAGCCAGAAAAGGCAGCCCTGTGGTCACCAGTGAGCATTGTGTCAACACAATGAATGTGATAATTCATTTAGCACTGCTGTAATATCACTGAAATAGCATCAGACTGGTATATTTCCCTGCAAAAGGAGGAGAATCTTCAGCCTTCAAGTTACAGGGCAAGACGGTATGTGCATCAAAAGGAGGCCGTGGTAGAAATAAAAACAGAAAAAGATTACCTCAAAGAACAACAAAGGGCACGCCCCTCCGAGACTGGAATCCAAGTTTCTATAAACTTGAATTAAATGACAGATGCACATAACTAACTTAAGCTATGTGAAAACACTGGGAGGCTTTGTGTCGTCAGCCTTTTCCTCTGAAAAGCAGTAGTGTACCTTGATAGTCTTTAATACCGAGCTGCAAAACCAGAAGAAAAACTATCATGCTTTTACATCCCGTTTTATACTTGACCGAATCCCCCCTTTAAAAGCAACACAGCTCTACAGAAACTTTACCCCAATATTTACAGATCTGAGGGTTAGAAAATAAGGCTAAATGAGGACACCAGACTGCTCCGCCAGTTACAAAGTGTTTACAATGGCAGCAGCTGCCAAAGGAACAGATATACAGACAGTGAAGGATACTCAAAGCATATTAAGACTCATGAAAGATACGGGTTATTGTCGTGAAGAGATATTGAGCCAAACTAAAACTGCGGCTTGACTGCAGGCATGTGGATCGACTGCTGACTACAACGGCAGAGTATTGATTCTGCCTTTTAGAAAAGTCTGCGTTCATCATCATATCTGTAATTACTGGTAAGCCAATGGGAAAATAATGTTTAAATTTGCTGCTATGTGAACCACTTAACCGCACTGCCAACATGAGAAGCATCAGGGTATCTAATCACTGCAGGCTGTGTGCAGTTTATTTTTCTGCTTACAGTTTTCAGAGACTCCCCCCCTTTTTTTAAAATTAATGTTAAATCAATAGCAGTTTTCCATCTTAACATACTGTAGATAGATGATCTCTTGAATAAACTAGACACACTCAGAGAGCACAGACCTTCAGCAAGCCACTGTAATTATTTTAACCAATGATTCTGGAAATTATTCTTGAGTTACAAGTTCTGAAGGCTAAAATTATTACCATCCCCACTTGGTAAAGAATCCTTTAAAAAATTTGCTGGATCCAGGCGGTGATCCGGATCACCTCAAAAGATAATTACTTGTTCCTCACTCAACTTCTGAGGTTTCCTATAAATGTAATCCAAATCTGTCCCTTAGTTTATGAGTTATGTTGCTAATAGACAGACCAGCGTGGCAAAATATGTAAGCTCCGTCTCAGAGGAGGTAAAGTGCAAAGTGATGTGGTGGTGTATGGGGCATAACTACACACTGAAAACACAAGCGCTGCCAGGTCTAACATACCATTTATTTGACTAAATGCTAATTATGCCCCTCATTTCAATGATTCGACTTGAGTTTCAGACATTATTTTTTCCATCCATCAGCAAAAACAAGAAGTTGAGAAAATGAAATGCTAATATACTCATCTCAGGTCCCTTTGATGCTCCTCGTACATTTTTTTTATGTCTGCAAACACTCTACTGTACCCAAGTGTATTTTCACCTACTCCTCGACTTCATCATCCTCAGAGAAAAAGTGAAAATATACATTAAATTTGAACAAAAGTCTTAACTTACACACTATAGAGAACACAGAGCTATATTATTAGAGGAACTGTGGGGTATTTGCAGGCTTTATTTTTCAATGTAAGTTAGTAAGATGACACCTTTAGGTGTTGGAACACCCAAATGGTAGCACAAGGGAACACTTTCTGCTCAGAGCTGCCAGAAATACCTCAGGTTCTCTCTTGTCTCAATTATTGGACATCATTCGTAGAGACTAAGCTGATACGACAAATGATCTACCAAGTAGAGATATTGCATCTATAATTCCATAAATGGAAAAACTCATCTAACCAAGCTGGAGGGGGGAAAAACAAAGTGAAATGAAGAAATTACTGACAACAGAAATTCATCATGAGAAGCAATTCTCTCCTCCTGGTCAGCCATAAGGTGGCAGTGTAGGGTGACTCTGTGCCTGTCCATCCTTCCTGACTGTGATAAGCTCCTGCACTCACAGAATTACATGCCCTATTAATGTCCCTCTTTCCTCCGACCAAGATGACCTGCTGGCCTGAAACCGCAGAACTGGACTGCACTTCACATGCATCACATGAGAGGAACAAATCCTTGCTTCTTGTCCGTCACTGAACAAATCCTATTTGGGCCATGCACACATACTAAATATGGGAATCCCTTCCTTTAATTCGTTCTCGCACAGATTCCTCATTTTTCTGATGTTGTACTTTGCAGACCAGTATCCTGGGAAAGCAGCAGGAAAATCCTCAACACCCTTCAAACACCTCATTTGTAAAAGGCAAATAAAACAAAATCGAACTTATGTGAATCTAAAGCATGCAGCTTCGATAGCACGCAGACCATAACAAAACAACAGATTAGGAGCAAGTACAGCTGTTATCACAGCTAAATGAAAAAAAAAGAGACGGTTAGGAGGCATATCTCGCTAAAAGCT
Organism: Craterocephalus amniculus; assembly: GCA_036024015.1. Lineage (NCBI taxonomy): Eukaryota > Metazoa > Chordata > Actinopteri > Atheriniformes > Atherinidae > Craterocephalus > Craterocephalus amniculus. The sequence goes on from JAVQJG010102557.1 coordinate 7,803, forward strand.
GTCGGAAAGATTCATACATGTAGCAGGCTTCAAATGTGAAAGGCTATAGAAGCAGAGCTACCTCCACACTATATTCAATTAGTCTGTCAGCCAGCAATAATACTGGCACTGTGGCCACCCGGGGAAAATCATTCCTACTCAGGCACACAGAGGAAATGGCTAATATCATCTTACAATTCAGTCTGCAACAATGAGTGATCCAAGAGGAGCATAACCAATCGCTTTGACACGATGAGTCAGTGCTCATTCATTTTTAGCTCCATTCATATTAGAGATATCTATAAGCAGACAGCTGCATGTGGGTGAAACAAATATAAGCAAATTCACAGGAATTATAGACGACTGTTATCATATTTACTGAGACTGTTAATTATCCAGCTAAATGTCTACAAGTGCGTGCTGCTCAATAGGGGTGAAAAAAATATTAACCGAGTTTAAAGAAATGCAGAGGCTTTTTTAATTATTATTCTTTACATCTGTACCTCTGCCAAGCTTCTGGGTGTGCCGCATCTACGTGTGACTAACTCTGCTCACTGGATGACACAAGACTATAGGTTTGACTTGTGGTGACACTTTTCAAAGGCTGTGCCTCTGACTTAAACCAAACAAAGGCCAGCAGCAGTCGGTAAAGGAGACGTCTGCTACATTCAGCAACATATTGCTCTTCCCTGTGTCCAACACAGCAATTTTTGTTAACCCTCATTTCCTGCCTGCAGCTGCACCGTGGCATCCACTAATTCCCTCTCTGGCCTTTTCTTACTCACTTGCTCTATGCTGAGCTTTCCTGTTGATATTAGTGACGCAGACACATGCTCACTTGCAGCAAACTCGCCCTTTCTGCTTTCTCAGTCGTCTGCCCTCCCTCTTGTTCACCTTTTATTATTATCTTTTGTTCCACCTCTCTAGCTTTCAGCATCCTTCTCACCACCCCCCTCGAATCTTTCTACATGTAGCTCACATGCTCTGCACTCAGCCCCCGCCATCAGCTCCATCCAGGCAGGCAGGCTGCAGTATTGATGAGCGAAGCATTATCGGCTGACTCGTACAAATCTGCTTGCCAAAAGATCAAACCGCTGAGCCCTTCCTCACATCCATACGATACATTACACACAAGTCATCAACCGACCACAGGCACGCCCGGGATATCTGGTCAGCTCCGGGAGAAAGAAAAAAAACCAATAGCATTCATTCACAAATAGCTAACGGCCTTACTTCCCCCCAGGAGTCAATTAATCTTATCTACAGGGAAAACTTGTAGTCCAGGTATTTATCACAAGCTGATCTTAGAAGAATGAGAAAATAGATCATTAATTAATTTAAAATTGATTTTTTTGTGTGTTTGTTTTACTGATGATTAGATGACACCACATGAACACTATGAGTAAGAATTAAAGTAATAATCTTCATTAAAATGATGTAGAGATGGACGCTTCCTCATCTGTCCAACATGGTGCTGGTTCTGTTAAAGCTTGGGCATAAATGGCTGCCAGTGCTTGCTGATTATTTCACTGCAGACAGAAGCACCAGGATGAATGCAGCAGCATTCTGTGCTCATATTCAGCCGAATGTATTCCAGCACATTGGATGTGTTAATCAGTGAGCAGGACCACAAACCCAAACATGCAGACAATTAAACCAGAAAAGAGTAATAACCTTGGCTGGGACCGATAGCTACCCTCTTTTAACCCTGACAACCTTTACTGCATATGATGAAGACCAAACTAAAGTATTAGAAAACCCACGACAGGTGGAAGTTGAAGGTTGCTGAAGGCCGGGGTGATGACACAAAGCCTCTGCTGATGTCTAAGTATCAAAGACCTAGGAAGCGGATATGATGGTTCTGTTTGAGTGTCCATCTTTAATCTCTAGGCTGAGTTTGCTGAGGTACAACAAACACACATGCATGTGGATAACTGCATATATACGGGGTGGGGAATAAAAAAAAATCAATTCACATCAATATCACGGTTAATTTGTTTTTTGTTTTAAAAAAATCAATTTTTTTCCCCCCAGGAACTTCTGGTTCGTTACGAACCAACCAGATCATTCAGGTCATCAGGGTCAGGTCTTCTCTTAGTTCCTAGCGTCAGAAGTAACACAGAGAGGCAGCGTTCAGTTTTTATGTTCCTGACATGTGGAACAAACTCCCAGAAAGCGGCAGGTCTGCTGAAACTGTCAGCAGTTTTAGCTCAGGGTTTAAAACTTTTCTATTTGCAGCCTTTCATTCGGAGTGATTTTTTCTCTCTGAGGGTTTCTTTCTTTCTTTAATTTTCGTATTTTATAATTTTACTTTTGTTTTTAATTTTTTTTTATTGCTTTCTGCACCTTGCTGTAATTTTTGTATGTAAAACACCTTAAATTGTTACGTACATGAAATGTGCTATACAAATAAACTTGCCTTGCCCCAAAACTTTTATTTTATATTATTATTATATATTCTTTTTATTATTTTACTCATCTTGTCAGACATTATAGCTAGCAGAATAATGGTCTGGCTGCTATGTTGTGTTCTCCAAAATTAAATACTCCATTTTCAGCTGGGTCTGACAAGTAAAATGTGATGTGTAAAACTAGTAGTTTCAGAAGGAAGCTTGGATGAGATAAAATCCAGACAAACACAATCAAACAAAGACAGAAATGTCAAGTAGAACAGACAGAATGAATAAATGCTGACCTGTTCATGCAATAAACCAATTAGGAGGGGCGTTTAAGTCAAGGCTAACAACCATTCATCCTGTAGAGGTTTAGCAGTACATTGTATCCTCTTACAAATAAATTCCCAACATTTACAGCTCTAAACCTCCACCGGGTTTCAGCCAGCTCTCACCTTTAGTCAAAGACTACAGGCTGAGGAAAGTGTCCAACAAAAATCAGTGCAGTTTATAGTGCAAATTGTGGGAACATAAGTCAGGTTGGAGTCAGCTCATTTCATGTAGAAGGGCATACTGAGCAATGACAGGCAACTAGGAGCTCACAGACATACTTCCCAAGAACAAAATTAGCATTTAGACTCACTTGTGCTGTCTGGAAAAATTATGACTAATAAACAGCATTATACTATGTCACTTCATATACTATTCAGATTCACAATCACAAGTCTTTCTATGCTTATCCAGAACCATTCAGTGAAAGAAGAAGCCATTCAAACTGAGCTCCAGCCCAATAACCTTTCATTCGCCAGTATGAACCGCTGAAACATGAACAATCTTAAAGCAGCAGCTGGAAAGTGAACGCCAAAGCGTGGAAGAATTTGTTGCACTGTCATAATACCAGTGTCAAATCTAATCAGCCTTCCATGCAAATAACTGCGTCATTGCTGTGCCTGCAATCATGGTGAAAAGGCCAAATTCTGGAGCTGGTCTGCTGGAGTCACCCGGCAAGTGTTTCTGTTGCAAAACAAAGGGTCCAATGTGATGTTCATTCTCACTCAAAACTCAATTAAGAAAGATATTAAGTAGAAAATGGACATGGAAAAAGTAAGCGCTATGATCTGCCACACAAAACAACAACACTGAAACTGTTGAAAGCATCAAAGGACTGAAGACAATATCACTTTAAAATCTATCCATCCATTTTCTGTACTGAGGGTCGCAGGACTACAATCTATATGGCTCCAATGCCAAAAGGATTTTATTGCTTCATTATGTTTAAAAAAACAAAACAAGCATCACATGCAATTTTCCAGTCCCAGTGCTTTATTGGTATGATTGTTTAGTTTATCAGGGATCAATATATCTTATCATTATCAGACATACTGGAGATAAACCAGCAGTTCATTTCAGAAGCAAACATAAGATTTTGCAGAAAATGCTACACTGTGTGATGAATACAGATCTAATGACTTGCATTTTCCTATTAAACAGTTAAAATCAACAATAGAATTATAACAATAATGTTAAGTCACTGCAGCCCTGCAGAAATGCATGAAGTCTTTCAGTGGGAAAATAGATGTTGTAAGAATTGCATCTATAGTATTACTTCTATAGTATGAACTGAACCATAAGCAGCAACTCCCATGTTGTTTGTTCTCCCATTTAATCCTACAAAAACTTCATTGTTCATTTTCAGTACTCAATATCAGAAGCTTTAAATGCCTCATCAAAGAGTTATCTGTTCCAGTATTAGCTACAGTATAAGATGCACTGACTTATTCAGAAACTCTGAGCGTATAACCTGGTCTGCAAAATTAAATAAAACAGTGAAATCAGGCAAATTCATGCATCCGATGGACTGAACCTTTAAGGACAACTAAAGCAAAAGCTGGACAATGAGTAAATAAATCATGAGTAAAACATGATACAAGCTTAGTCTTAGACAGCCAGTTCACAAAAGTACCTCCACCTACATGTTGTACGTCTTTGCCTGCATGCAGCAAACCGACTCAGTCAATAGTGTCTCATATTAGTGGATTAATCCAGTGAATTATGTGGAGGCACAGCTCTCCTCAAATTAAGCCCTGCCTTGTCCATGATGTATGATCAGCGCCTTGAACAGAACTGATGAAAGCAGGATAATGCCTTCGAAGAACAGAGGCCACATCTAACGACACGAAAACAGTCACATTTATAAAACCGCACACAAGCGCACCTTCAAGTAAAGATTCAGTGATTCACGTGGATCATCAAAGCACATCATGCGCTTTCAGTTAATCATGGCAACACCCAGGGGGAGTCACAGAGATAAACTGTTGTGATTACTCCATCCTTTTTCATTCATGCAGGTTTCTAGCCGCATCATTGTATCCATCATGCAGTATTACACACAGGCCAAGATAATGATGGCAGTGAGTGGTGAAAGAACGATTCAGCACTATTATCGCTTGCATTTATCAGCAAATAGATTGTACCATGCATCATTTAAGCAAGATTGTTTCACAAACTCAGCAAATAATCATGGTAAAAGACGACTACTCATTTTGACATTCTCCATCACCAGTATATAAATATGATCGGCTTAGTGAGGCACCTCGATATATAAGATCATTGTGTTGCAGGTAGCATTGTATGCTAATGTGCCCACGAAGCCAGTATGTTAACATTTACTGGAAATAATTACCTAGATCACCTTCTTACTTTATTCTGTTAGCAAATATTGTCATTTGCATTAAGGTCAAAGCGCAGCCGAAGTCGTACCCTAACCTCAAACCCTAAGCCTAATCCATTGTGATTCCACGACTCCTCCTGTAGAGACAAGACATCAAATGTCTTTTAAAAAAATCATCTATTTCATTTTTTGTGGAATTTCAGTGTAGATCCTACAAAGCCATAAACAGGACAGCAAGTAAACACTGCCTTCTCGAGAGGCAGAGACAGCTGCATCTCATGGGTCTGAAAACCAAAACAAATCAAACAATGAGGGATTCAAACTAAAACCCAAAACAAAAACAAGTGTCTGCCTGGTGGACAAACAGCATCCAAGTGCATTTGGCCGCCATTCCTGTGTCGCAAAAGAGAAAGAAAATGATATCAGAAGGTTATAAGTATGAAAAGGTTCCCAAGCTTTCCCCTAAATCTTTCCTTCCCCAGGCTTTGTGTATGCTGGCCAAACAAGTGAGCTCATGTCACATGTCACACGGGGCGGTGAGGTCACGACTGATAGACGTCGCTTGCAGCTGGGAACTTTTCTATGCCCGTAAAAAACCATCCTGTATTTGTGCATGTCTGCATCTGAATAAATAAGTTCAAACACGAGACACTGGTTCTGCTTAATGCAGAAGACATCAAAGCCTGCGTTTACCTGCACCTAGTAGCCCGTTCCAAACACAACCATTCACACGGGGTACATATAATGCTTGAGATAAAACTTTTATTCCTCGTGGGATTGTGTGTGATAATGCTTCTGTGTGTGTACAAAGTGTGTTGTGGTTACGGAACCCATCTCAGCTGCATGGAACCTAGCTGGGACTGTGGATCAAAGTAGAGAATAACACTTAATAAAGAAGTCAACAATGTGAGATCATTATGAGAGTGTAGAATTTGTGTACAAGTGGGTGTTGTCCGCTTGCCCGACCTACCTGGGTATGCGTGTCTAAATAGAGTTCCACTAAAAAGCAGAGAGTTACATTTCACAAATGTCTTAATTTCATTGATCACTGACATTCACAAGGACAAACGAGACATTTCAACCATGTTTACCAAGGATAAATGATTATTATATTATTTACTGTGGAAAATCTATCAACAAAATGCGCGAACAAATTACTGGGCAGAGCATTGAAAAAGACATTTTTAATAATGTCTTTTTTATTCTTTGTGCAAATGCAGGTATGAGATAACTTTCTACATAATTTTGTGTGCAAACTTTCTGCATCAAGCAGACCTGTCTGCAATGAGACACTATACAGGAAATGAAGTAGTGTCTGCCACACACACTCTTCTATAGTCCCTCTACCACTTAAACGCAATTACATAGTCAAGAAAAAACGCTAGCAAAAGTTTTCACCTAGTCATTACACTGTCCTACCATGCGGCATGATCGAACACCAGCACCATAGTGGGATGGCTCCCATGTGTCTGCATTTAAAATAGATATTATAATTCAAAGGAAATTAGAAAATGATAAGCTTGCTTTTTAACATGAATCTGTGATGGTGCGGTGGTGCATTTCTGCATATGGAGTGGGTAAATGGCTTATGTAAGCAACATTAATTCGAAACACCACAGTTCCATGAAAATGTAATCAACTCCTCTTACATTGTTTATATTTTGTTGCATTACAGCCTGGAGATAAATAGATTTGTGGAGGCAGTGACTCATTTGACAAATACAATGTGCCAACCTTTGATGGAAAAAAATAAGTTGTGTAGTAAATAAAGTAAAACAATTATAAATTGCTAATGGCAATGATAAATCATACAAGTATTTACCCCTGATAGTCAATGCTCTGTGGTGCTTGCTATTGTAATAAGGTTCCTTAGGAATATATAAACTTGGCATATGTAGCCACTGGGATTTTTGCCCATTCCAGCTACGGCACTGCATGGTCTCAGCTGCATGGTGTACAACTACCTTAAAGTCAAAACACAGAATCAGGCTGAGATGAGGTCTGGGTTTTTACTGGACCATTCCAAGACATTTTACAATCACTGTCAGTCTGCTTGGTGAAGCCTTTTTTAGGCTTAATTTGAAGACTGAAATAGGTTCTCTTCAATATTGACCCTAATTTAACACAACTTCAATTTCTAACCGTTTCTCAGGATCAATGATGACCAGGCACTTCCAACACCAACACACCCCAATCGTGATGCTGCCACCGCCATGCTTCACTGTGAGGATAAGTCCCATAAACTTATCCTTTGACCTAAAACATACATTTTTAGCATCATGTGACTAGTCCCTTATTTCATGTGTGAGGAGTCCTAATGTTTTTATAATTTCCCAGTGTACAGGGCCGCACCAACATGGACCCATTGCCTACTATTTTAAAATGTACATATCACAGTAAACAAAAACATTTTTTATTCTAAAGCTGCGCTTGTGCAAATGAAGTTATCATTTTTAAAATATTATTGCAATCTGTTCTTAAATCTAATTTTACATGCAACTTATCCAGAAAATGTTAAATCACAGGTTTTCATTCTTGATTAAAATGGTTTAATTAGGACTTGCAACATTTCACTTTTCATATATCTCAAATACAGAAGGAAGAGGCTTCCTTTGTTCTAATAGCGCTGCATGCTTTCTAATTTTTGAAGAAACAGACTATGCTTTTGTAGACCTTGTGATGACTATTACTGCAGAGCAAAAGAGTAATCAGCAGAATATAGTCAAAGCTTGTTCATTTACACCACAGAGCCTTGAGTAAATGCAACAGGCCCACTTTAATAGTCATTTCCACAAACATGACCGTTACATTTGGGGGAAAGAATAAAACATATGGCATCATTTCACCACCTGTATGATGCTTTTACGTTCACTCCAGTTTTACAGTAGGCATGCATACATCTTGCCACATTTGGGCGTTTGTGAATCACAGCAGCACCCCGGGGTGGCTGCACCGTTGGTATCCCCTCACTGATTCCTTCATCGGCTGTCGGTGACGTTGCTCCAATCGCATCGTGCCATGAAGAAACCCCTCCACTCTGCACTCCCATTCGCATGCACTCAGCAGACCCACTGCGCCTCTGTAAGCGCGCGCGCACACACACACAAACACACCGGGGGGGAAATCACGCTGAAATACCAATGCGTGTGTTTTGAAAGACGACCGAACAAACTAAGTCACAACCCAGGAAACAATGCTTTCACAGATCCGAGGAAAGTTACATAACACCGTGTGAGAAATTCCCACATAGGCGATGCAGGGAGGCGTTTTCACTCGTCTTGCGTTGCCATCACTGGTGAGCGAGGAAATATGCTGTCACATCTGTCAAGATAGACCTTTGAACCTCACAGACTTGGGGGGAGGGGGGGTGGGGGGTTCGATCGAGAAAAAGGGTGCATTGTAAATCCTACTGGAAACAAGCGTCAGGGAGTCCGGTGGGGACCGTTAAAGACCACAACCAGTCCAGATAACTAGACTAGTCATTTACCATTTATAGCAACTTGCAGCCATCCACAGGCGCCTGCTTGGATGAAAATACACGCCTTGTGCCATATGCTCCCTCTGTCTACTACGCCGACGCACCAGCAGCACCGGCGTCACACAGAGAAGGACCCGCTGTCAACAAACTAAACCCTGGCAAAACGTCCACTCTATCCCACTCATCACACGGTGGAGAAAACACCGAGCCCCGCTTACCTCTTATGGTGACTTGCTTTATCTTTCTTTCCCTTCGGCCTCCTCTTTCTGGCCTGGATGGCCATCACTGCTGGTCGGAGTTTATGTTCATTCACCGGTACAATCGAAGTCAGTGGAAGGGTGTAGGAGGGACGAGAAGAGAGAACACGCACAGATCATCATCAGGTTTTAAAGCTGCCTGGTACGGATCATGTAGCCTCATTTAGCATGCCCCACTACGCGATGTGGACCCGTTAGTTTGACCAGCATCCACATTAAACACGAACAAAAGTCGATTATTAAACCAAAATCAGAGCTGGACGGATACGCACCTTTCCTGGAGCTCATATTTCCTCCTCTTCCCTCAGCAGGAGAGGGCAGCACGGAGGCATCAGCCAGATCCTCTCCGCCTAGACTCTCTCTCACCCCACTCACGCAATCACATCTCCCCTTATACTATAGTACCTCGGTTTGGCACGCGCTCCCTCTGCTGTTAGAAGAGGGGGTTGCGTGAACACAGGCGTAGATTTATGGAAATGTCTACTCTACTATTAGGCAAAACCTCCTTCTAATTTGTGGATTAGTTGGGATTTGTGATTTACATTTTGCATTTTTTTTGTTTAGTTTTTTGTTGCGTTTTTCCAATTTTCATTTTCGAACCAAAGTAAAAAAAAAAAAAAAAAAGTAACCATGGTACACTTGTTTTTGGCTTAAAATGAACAGATTTGCTAAAACTATATTTCACATGTCAATTATGTTTGCAGGGAAACTCTTTCTTTACTTTCTCACATGAGTCTTCTACATCAGTGATTTCCAACTTTTTTGCCCCCCTAGGTATCCTTCATGCTGTGGGTACACAGCCCCCAATCAACCTGGCTCGGATTAAATAAGGTCTCAAAACCCAACTAAAGGCACCGCTGGGATTCGAACCCAGGATCTCCTGTTTACTAGACAGGCGCTTTAACCAACTAAGCCACGGCGCCGCTGGTGTGCCGAAATTTGGCCTATATTTTACACAAATAACTTCACGTGAGGTCACTGTTATAGACATTGGTACACAGAGGGTGGTGCCCACATGTCTTCAAGAAATCAGTGTCGAAGGATACATTAAATCAACACATAATCATATAACTTAGCGCTTATTTAACTGTTTTAATTTTCCGTTCCGTTACGATTAAATTGTTTTTAATGTTGACTAACTAACTGACAACGAAAATGATCAGAGAATCGTGATAGCTACTAAAAAAACAGATATCCTCCCAAAGACATACTTCTGGGCGCAAAAACTACTTGTAAGCGTTCCTTCGGATATGAAGTAAACACATCTTTACGTGATTGACAGGATTCCCCCACAAACGTTAACGCAGGGGAGGGCTTTAGGACTGCTAGGTTGTGTTTCCGGAATCACGCATCATCCACACGTGTGGGGAAAGCTGGCTTTCAGTGGTGTAAGGTCTCTTGTGATAATTACCAAATGCTGGTAAGTGAAGTTGCACTTTTGGATGGAAGCAAAACGGTTTACGGTTTGGTTTTAATCGATGATTCGGTTCGTCTGAAACCATCATTTTAGCTGGTGATGCTAGCTAGCTTGTTGTGCTAGCAGCTTTGCTAAGTTTTGGGTAATGGTCATGTATTTGTATTTGTTTTTGTGTTTCAGTGCTTGCGTCAGACTTTGGTCAGTTAAGAAATCAGTGCACGCGTTTGACCAGTGGGAGATAGGAGGGTTTTCCCAATTTCTTCGCCGTGTCCTGTTTCCACATTTCCTTTCTCAACCCCACAAACAGTAAGTCTGCTGACACAATATTGTCAGTGTGCTTCCCTTTCATGACTGCAAGCCATCTGTACTTGCAGGATTTTGTAAGGACATCCGATTAGCAGTTACTGATGGTGCATTGTGTCATACTTTTTTGGTAACGACTTCACAGTAGACTATTTCCTTTTACATCTAACAGTATCTGTACACTTGCAAAATAAAACATAAAAAAACGACTTTACACGTCAGTGTAACAGGTTCCTGCTGATCGAGGTCTTAATATGTTGGATTCTGAACATGAATCATAGGTTTGAGTGTTGCTTAGCATCTTTGTCAGAGGATGACATTAATCAGCCAATAACTGTGTTTAACAAAAAGCCTTTACTTTCTGTATTTCTTGTTTCAGCTTCTCTCCAATGGCAGAATCAGACCCAGCACTTCTCTCAGCAAAGGCTGGAGAGAAGAGAAGCTGTTTGGTAGATGAGGAGGAAGACGCACCTTCAAAAAAGCCAAAAGTTGAGCTTGATCACGAAAATGGGGGTGCTACCAATCCAGATGAGGAAGAGCTTGAAGGGGGAGCAAGTGACGGAGAGGAGGATGGCGAGACCTTCGCTGATATGATGAAACATGGTCTGACTGAGACGGATGTGGGCATCCTGAAATACGTCAGCGACCATGAAGGCTTCTCAGGAATCCTGAAGGAGAGGTTTGCTTACAGTCTGGATTACACAATTTGCTTCAAAGAGGTTCAGTTTGGTTTGTTTAACAAATGTTTTGTTGTGATTTCTATGTAGATATTCTGATTTTGTTGTACACGAAGTCAACAAACAAGGCAAGGTGGTGCATTTAGATGACCTCTCTGTCCCAGCAGACACTGAGGTGAGATGCCACTAATCTTTTGTTGATAAAAGATTTTCTACAGGTCATGTCAGACATTTGTGTTGTGTTTCTTCTATTTCAGGATGTCTCGCAGGTTGAACAGCAGCCAAAGGACTGTGATGTGCTAAATGAGGAGCAGAAAAAGCAGCTCGGTGAACTGCAGCTTTTCAAGAACAAAGAGGAAAATGTCTCCATTGAGGTGCGTTTTAAAGAAGTTAAGCATCTAGAAAACATAAATATTCCTTAACCCTCAACGCAAGTTCTTTAGTGATTCTGCTCAACATCTTTAGGTATTGGATGACACAAAAGAGAAACGGACACTTGTGCACAAAGCCATCAAGACTCAGTTTCCTGGTCTGGAAACAAAAACAGAAGAGAAAGATGGACGCAAGTTTATCGTGGCCTACCATGCTGCTGGGAAGAAGGCTTTAGCGGGTATGTGGAGAGAAAAGAGAGACACACTTAAAATATTAAGGAGAAAGCTAGTAAATATGTAAGAAAAATCTTGTTTAAAGCACTTTTTGATGCCTTTCCTTCTTCATTGCATGCAGTGCACCAAAGCTCTAATGCATGGACCCTTCATGCATATGCATGCCAACACACCTGCATGGTTTCTTTTCAGAGTTTGACATTTAACCTGCAAGTTTTTGATCATTATGGCATTACCTTTTTAATTCAGTGGAATGCTCCAAAGTAATTTGTGAAAGGTCAGCAAACACAATAAAACCTTTAGAAAAAAATGCCCAAAGAAAACCACTCCCTTCTCAGACGCATGCATGAGATCTCACCCGTGAATACTGGTCCCTCAGCCTGTAAGAATCTCTTTCTCAGTAACATTATTCTATCCTCCTTTTGCTCTTCTCTTGTGGATAGAAGTCAAAACAACTGCAGGTAAGAACTAATTGTCCATACAGCACATACGGAGTGAGATGGCAGTCAGGATATCTGGTTTAAAGCTTTAATATCGGCGACAACACATTAATAAGTTGGCAGTATAGTGAAGCATTTCAAGTGTGATTAAAATCCAGATAAAAAGAAAACTTAAAATATTTTGGAAAAGGATTTTGGTACTCTTTGGAAACCTTAATATGTAAAGATATGGCTGTAAAACTGGGGAATTATTAATGTTTTTCTTTAATCTTTTTGAATAATTTTCTTTCACTCTATCTCATTTAATTTGTTTCTGTCTCCACAAAAGCTCCAAGGAAACACTTCTGGCCCAAAAACCGTGGCAGCTTCTGCCACTTTGTCCTGTACAAAGAGAACAAGGACACCATGGATGCTATCAATGTGCTTTCCAAGTTTCTCAGGTGTGGATGTGGCGTTATTAATTTTCTGTTTGTTGTAAGTAACCATCATTTCATGACAAAAGTGACAGATGAAAATGCTAACAGTACGTCTAAATGTCATTGTTCTGATCTGACGTCTGTATAATTGTGATTTCTTTAGGCTGAGACCCAACATGTTTTCCTACATGGGAACCAAAGACAAGAGGGCCATCACTGTGCAGGAGATCGCAGTCCTCAAGTGAGTGCATAATGCTGTTTATAGAGGTTTACAATAATGAGTTTTTGTGCATTCTCTAATTTATTATAGGTCCTATTCAGGTGTGAGGAACTATAAATGTGATTGGTTCAGTGTTCCTCAGGATCACTTAACTTTTCCACTGTCCATGCAGGATCACAGCAGAGAGGCTGGCTCACCTCAACAAATGCCTCATGAACCTAAAGCTTGGAAACTTTTGCTACAAAAACCATCCGTTGAAGTTGGGGGAGCTGCAAGGAAACCATTTCACTGTGGTCATCAGGTCAGCAGATCATCCTCCCCTACTGGTGTTAGGATGCTGTTTATCTGTAAAAGCAGATTGTTTGTTTTCTTTTTGCTAAAAGTGCTCAGCTTCACATTAGATGGACTTAAACTGTGTATATATGAGACTACAGTACACAAGTAGATAATCTTTTTGTCCTTTTTGAAGGTTGTAGGAAAAACAAACTGTGTTATTATATATTTCATAATGAAAACACCATCAACTTTCTTAATAATTGAATTTGCTTATCAGGAACATTTCAGGAACGGATGAGCAGGTTCACCAAGCCATGACTTCACTCAGACAGACGGGCTTCATCAACTACTACGGCATGCAGCGCTTTGGCACCACAGCTGTGCCCACATACCAAGTTGGCAGGTGAAATACTTTGTGGCAGAATGGTCTAAATGATTCAAGGCATTATGTAACAACAAAGACATGTGTTTTCCTTCCGTTTGTCTGTTTCAGAGCAATTCTAAAGAACGACTGGAACGAGGTGGTAGATTTGATTCTGAAACCCCGTCCGGGAGGTAATCTTTTATTTTATTTCTTTGTGTCCTCATTTTCTTTTCCTGTCTATGTGAGTTGTATATTTTAGGCGTTTAAAACTGCCGACGTCCTCTCTTTGGATTTTGACAGCCGAGAAGGAATTTTTGGTTCGCTGCAGGGAGGAGTGGGCAAAGACTCAGGACCCAGAGGCGGCGCTGAAGAAGCTGCCCAACAAGCGCTGCGTGGAAGGACAGCTGCTTCGTGGACTGTCCATGCACGGCAAGAAAAACATCGTCACAGCCTTTGGACTGGTTGGCTCCTTATTATTAATGTTGTTGAGTTGAAAACAAGTCTGAGAAAATAGCTTGCGGTGCTAAAGTAAACAGTTATTTTGCACTCAGAGTAAACAGTCGAACTGTGACTATTCAGGTCTTGTAAATGTGTTACTGGTAATTTCTCTGATTTTTGTGCTCTCCCTAAAAGACCTTTTGTTTTTTTCATAGATCCCTCGTAACAACCGGCTGATGTACATCCACAGCTACCAGAGCATGGTGTGGAACACCATGGTGAGCCGCAGAATCGAAGCCTTCGGCCTCAAGGCTGTGGAAGGGGATCTGGTCCTCAGAGGAAGTAATTCATTCAACCTTTTACTTCAACTGTGAAGCACAAATTTTTATTTTTTTTTAGGATTTAAAAAGGAAAAAATAAAAGCCCCTCAAAAATGCAGCTCAAAAAGCATTTATTTTCTGCCTCCTGACGTTTGTGTCTCTTCTGTTCCTGAAGCCACAGCACATGTGCTGTCTGCAGAGGAGGCTGAGAGTCGCTCCATCCATGACATTGTGATGCCACTTCCTGGGTTTGATGTCATCTATCCCACTCACCACGGTAAGACGCGTCTCTTTGATCTTGGTTTTATTTGTACTGCACACGAAAACAAGGTTGTGAAAAATGACGTTGGCTGGTTTAAAAGGGAACATGTTACTGAAAAATCCATTTATATGGAACCCTTAAGAATATATTTGGGTGTCTGAAGTCCCTGCCAGCTTACCTCAATCCTGGCTCGCTGTTTGGGACGTCTTAGCTCTGAAAATGTGTCATCAGTGAGCTGTTCAGATTTGAAGGGGATTTTTTAACAGCAGAAAAGATAAAGATGAGTATTAGATAGTTCCAACCATTCTGGCAGCTTATTTATTTGACGCTGTGTCATGCTGTTATCTAAACAGGCAGACTGAGGAAGAGTCCACACAACTGAAATCATCCACTTGGATAGAAGTTTAAGTTAATGGCAAAAAAATTACTGTTCTGCCTGTGAAAAATGGAATATGCCCTCTTTTACACTTACGTATGACTAGTTAATACCAGATTCATAAATAAAATGCTATGTGTATACCATATACCAGGGGTGGGCAACATGTCTAGATTTTCAGATTTATTGAGACTTTGTCACACAAGATGTAGAATGAGGGAATATCGTTTATATCGAGTTAGCTTGTTTTGAGTTACAGGTATCTTTTTTTTTTTACAGGTATCTTTTTGTACTATAGTCTGTATTATTGAAAAGTATTTTTCCCTATTTTAATACACATTCTTTAATTTAGGTGGAATATTTTAATGCACATGTGCCTCTGATCATTAATAAAAGTGCATTTAGAACTCAAGGCTGTAAATTTGAACCATCTCTTTGTTTACTTGACCAAAGAAATGTATATTGAGATATATATCATATATTTGTAATTAAGAAAATTGGTTCATATCTCCCAGCCCTACCACATACTAAGAAAAAATGTGTTAGTTCATCGAAACTGCATAAATTTAAAACCATAATGGAAATGTAAGAGTTGAGATTAATCTCTGTTTCTTTCAGTTGGTAAAGGTTATCGGGAGCTGCTGTCTGCGGACGGGCTGGACATCGACAACATGAGACACAAAGTGAAGGATTACTCTCTGGCGGGGGCCTACAGACGCGTCATCATCAGACCCACTGATGTCAGCTGGTCAGTCCTTGCTGATACGTCGCATCGTAACCAGCAGCATCACTATCGAATAGGGGTGAACCGATTTATGGGTTGGCTGATTTAGCCCCGATTTTCCTAATTGTGGGGGATCGGTGATCAGCCGATCAATACATGTTAAACCAATCTTATCCACCGATCATAACTACCTCGCAAAAAAGGTAAAATATTGGTAACTTTTTTTAGTAAGAGGCTCACAACTGTTCTGAAATTCAACCTGTTTAGCTAGTTTTGTATTTACAGTGTTAAAATTAGACTAAAGGAACTGATATTTCTGTTATGTGGACAGCAATGCTCAAAGCTTTTTCTATTGCTATTTCTGGCTTGTGCAGTTAAAAAGTTTGCATTGTAGTGTGGGTATTGGTTGTTTTTCAATAAAACAAAATTGGTACATTGTGGATGTAAGATGTCAAGTAAATTCTAAAGAAAGATCGGTGATCGGCAGGTCAGATTTTTTTGAAGATCGGTGATCGGCCAGAAAACTGCAATCGGTGCACCCTTGTTGTCGAATAGTTGGAATAATGCTGGTGTTTTAGTTTTTTGTTAAACATTTCAGGTCTTGTATTGAAACTGCTATTTATCGCTGTTGTGTCCAGTGAGGTGATTCGTTATGATGATCCCAGGATCTCTCTGGTGCATAGTGATTTTGAAAAACTGGAGGGCAAACCTGCTCCTGTCTTTAACAAAGGTAAGATCATTTTCATATAAAGATTTTTTCGGGCAGAAATGTTTAATATATCTAAGTGATTAGATATGCAAGAGTGTGGTGAGAATTTTTGCGATTACTTGAACTCATGAGTTGATTTGTCCTGACAGAGGGGAAGTACCGGGCTCTGAGGATGGAGTTCTCCCTGCCTCCATCGACCTATGCTACCATGGCGATCAGAGAAGTCCTGAAGCTGGACACCAGCATAAAGAAACAGACGCAGTTGAACACGACCTGGTTCAACTGAAAGCTCTTTCAGGCAGGAACAGGACTGTTGCAGTCACTTTTTCTCTGTGGCTGAGAGGTGCAATGTGTGAACGAGTGAGGAATTTGGTTCTCTATGAACCTTGATTTAGTTTCTTTGAGGTACAAAGAGCACCAGTTAATTTTTTTGTATGCTTTTACTTGGAAAGATTTCTGTACAGCAGTGAGTCTGCATGTCTTGATAAAGTAAACTTTGTGCTTTCAGCGTGTTTATACATGTCGACACTGCTGCCATTAATTTGTACAGAAAACATTTTACTTTTCATTTTAGCTTTCAGTTGCAAATAAGAGAATACTCTAGAGAGAGAAAGAGAAAATAAATTTGGCAAGTTTTAACATGCGGTCTGTTTGTGTTTCAGCTGTCTGTTTGAAAGCTTTTTCTGCAGGGATGCGTTTCCGCAAAAACGGCCAAAAGAAATATGTGAGTCTGTCTCCCTCTGCTGGTTATGAGGTCAAAATTTGGCTTGTACATTTTGTGCTCTTAACAATATGCTGCTGGTCAAAACAGGCTCTGGTGAGCTGACCATCTGGCTCAGCGACATATGCCAGCGGGCAGGATGCAGATGCTCTCAGACTTAATGTGGTTATTAATCATATCGTGCAGCATGGGGTAACGTCTGTCCTCCTACATTTCATCATTGCTCTAATTTTGTTAAACACCATCATGTCTAACTTGTAACCCAATAACCAGAAACTAGATTTTATTTTTTCCCTTTCAAACACCACTTTATTTAAATTCAGTTAATCGTTTGTAGTTTACATGACTTTGTTGCCACAAATTTAAATATGAACTTAAGGTGATGTTTACACTAACAATAGTTAGTTGGCAAGTTGCTTGAATTGCCTGAAAGGAAAAAATTGAGGGGCATAGCAGAGCAGTGTTGGCGGTGAAAGGCTGCAGGGGAAAATGTAAAACTCCGGTCTAATCTGTCTGTACTGAACAAAAGGCCTACAGAGGCAGGTATCATTCCCCATTACGCAGAACAGGATCAGCTGGTGTGAGATAAAGTGAAGGAGGATTACAACCATGGAGGTTACAATGCATTTGTGTGTAACCATGACCTGTAAATGCACCAGCATAAGAGGGAACTTTAGCCATACTAGAGTATACGGAGGACTTTCTTCTTTTTAATTAACTTATGACAAATGACTGGGATTTTAGGTCACACTGTAAAATTAGTAAAAAAATGCAGGTGTTAACTGGAAAATTTGAATATGCTGGAAAAGTTGTTTTTTTCAGGCAATTCATCATAAAAGGTGAAACCAATAGATTTTATGTAGTAAGTGTAGATGAAATGCACATATGCATACATTTCATCTGTGAAGTTAAGTTACAGAAATGCATGAACTTATTCAGGATATTCAAATTCATACATTCAAAGATTAAATGTACACTTAGAAAAATAGTATGCAAGTCAATGTATTTCCACTTTTATTTGTTTGGATTTTGCTGATAAGGATTTGCAGCTTCAGAAAACTCAGAATAAGCTCTTGCATCTGAACTTGGTACATAAAATGCATTGGTTTCACCTTTTTGTAGAATTGCCTGAATAAAAAAACTTTTATACTATGTTTTTTAATTTTCCGGGTAGCACCTGTAGTTAACAAGTTAAGTAACTTGAGGTGATCATGGAGTAAAAAAGCATTTACAGCCTCAACAATTTTTTTTTCATTTTTTCAATATTTATTTAAATCTGAATATTTTTACTGTGACTGAAAACAATGCAACTGTACTTTTTTTTCAAGGCATTGGCACAGCACTATTAGGAGATACGCAGTTATCATAAAATATCTGGAAGGAGCTGCTGACATAAGTTACCCTCTTCAGGAAGTCCTCCAGCTGCTGCACCGACATCTCTTGCACCCTGTTATTCTCCCTGTCATTGAGCCCATAAGCTGCAAATACGGGGAACTTGGAGCGCTCGGAGTACGGCGCGTTGTGGTCGTACTCGATGCAGCAGTAGGCCGACCAGAAGTAGGTAGGAACGCTGAGGCGGTTGATGTTATGGCGACGTATCGTGTGCCCCGACGTGGTGACCCCGGTGACCACGTACGCCGTGCCGCGACAGTAGTTGTTCAGCCTCTTCCGGATGGTGTGCTCGTAGTTTTTCCATGGGCCTATGTTGAACTCTCGCACCTGAGGGACCACATTAGTGAGAGTGTATGTGGCTGCTTTGTCATCCAGGTGGGCTTGGTGCTCATCGGGATTCAGCTGACCGCGTTCGAACATCACAGAGTCGGAGTAGTCATCAAGGACGGCCTGAGAATCCTCAAAACTCTTATGGAAATCTTGCGAAGGGAACTCCTGCATCTCTCTGGAGCCAGACACCATGGAGAGCTGGAGGGAGGGATAAACGTCAACATCATTTTGGGACAAAACAGTCAAACAAATGTCACATGTCTCTTTTTTAGCCATACCTGCGGCTCATACATCCAGGGAACATCGACTTTCTTGAAGCCGTCTGAGCGCTTGAAAGTGTACGCGGAATAAACGGGGATGTGGCCGAAGGCGTCGTACAGGGTGACGAATCTCGGCTTGCCCGCGTAGTACTGGCAGATCTTTTTCAGGGGATGCTCCTCCAGTCCTCGTGGCAGCGTCCCCATGTACAGGAACTGCTTACACTCCGGTGAAATGTTTTCCTGCACCTCTGCCCCCGCCATCACAACAAGAAGAAACGCAAGCATTCGATCCGTTCTGTAGGCAGCCATGATGGACCCTCCGCTACGTCTGCACGGTGCATTAAATCCCTCTGAAAAGCTGCCTCACCAAGCGATCCTTCACCTGCTCTGTCTCTCGTACCGTTTCAGGCAATATTATGCAAATCCTTATCTTAGTCCCTTTTCAAATAACCAAACGATTCCCGAGTATGAAAAGCAATTATCCAGGTTCAGAGTCGGGCACGTGAATTACAGCTTACCCTGTTTGAAAGAAGAAATACAACTTTGTGCTCTTTGTTTTTGGATAGTCCGCATCTTTTTATGTGAATTGTAGACTTGATTTAATCTCCTGCAGCTACCCCATCAACCCATCCATTTGTTGTGTCCCATGAATATTTTGAGGAAACTTTTGAAAGTGTCCTGTTGTTACTGTAAAAGAGGCATGACATTTTCTTTTTCTTGCAGTAATAAATCATCTACCTACGTCAGAGTCTCACTTTCTTCCTCCTGTTTGGTCTCTGCTTTAGATTTTGATGTTAATCTCCGGTTAATGTAAAATGAAAACATTGTTTCATTGTTTGACTGGGTCCTTGCATGTTCAAAGGAAACCTGCATAAGGATAAATACTAGTAAACATCCCCATAGGCCTACTTTTTGGTAAAATTCAAACTTTTTTAAATAAAAGCATTCACTTCTGATCATATCACACAAAAATGAATCGTCTTGCCAATATGTAAATTATAGGCTACTAACCATTTTCCAAAGTTTGGTAAGATGTATTCACTAAGGTGCTTTCTTGAATTGGTTTCTGCATCATTCCTCTCAGCCTCTGCTTGTTCTGTTTCCTGTTGTGATGCCCAGTCCAGTATTTACTCTGCCGTTATTTTCTTATGGGCCAGTAAAGCTGTGCATACGTTTTCGAGTCGGAGAAAGGACTGAGGAATGTTTCTCAGAAACATCTGTTCCCATAACAACAGGTTGGCAGCAGAATGAGCTCTATGGAAACAAGCTCTTCCTGTTTACTATCTGAACATTGTCACTATTTAAACTCCAAGCTGACCTAATGGTGCCCTGTCGTCCATCAACCCATCCATCCATTACTGTGGTGGAAACTGTAGGAAGGATACGTTTTGGGAAAAAAGCTGAGCCTCAATCTTTTAGCATCATTTTACTGTAGAGCCTCTTTTTTATCTCGTATTTTGCTCTTTAAATGATTGAGACAGTGGGAAGGATTTTTTCTACTGATGTAACATTTTGACTGAAATTAGATTTTATTAGATTATTTCTTGTAGTAATGTGTTTTCTTGTAGTATAAGCACTTTAGTTTCTTTCTTAGTGGCAAAACAGCATTATTTGTTTTTGTTAATGTCAGTAAGCAGATATTTAACCTAAACAATGGGTGTGAAAACAACCATTTTTTTCAGCTTTGTTGTGCAACTTGAGTAAAAATTTGCAATACCATATCCTTCAGTTATTAAAGTATATATCCTTTACCAATTCTGTGATACAATTACGAAATAGTGTAATATTATAATCTCTGGAAGTAGGAGAACCAAATCAAATCTTTAGGGTTTTTTTCTAATTATTGCAAAATAATTTCTGTATGCTCACAGTGTTGTAAAACGACACAAATTAACTTTTTATTTTCAAATATAGCAAAACAAATAGTCTTCCACTTAAGTATGTTGGATTAATAAAAAAATGACGTATTTTAAAAGCATACTGACTACATGTAAGTAGGTACTTTCCACCATGAAGACATATCTGATTTTTTATGCTTTGCTGATATTCAGAATATCTTCAGAGCAAACTGCATTTGAATCAGTTGGAGAACAGAAAAATGCTCATTCATTTAAGAAAAGCGACTTATCTTCTCCATAACTATAACGGTTTTGTCATTTCTCGGTTTCATCAAAGCAAAAAGTGTCACACCTCTAATAAAGGTAAAATTAGGTTTAATTAGTTTTTTTTTGTTTAAGTAACAGTTGCCAAAAGGCAAGTGATAAGACAGGATCAGGTTAGGATCTACTTTCATTGGAAGTAAGTTGTTTTTTTTTTGCAGGCCTTTTGCAGTTGTAAAGTTCCAGTCTCATTGTTAATGTTGTTCTCTTTGAATCACATTTTACTACTGTAGCTACACATTGTTTGAATATGTAAGACAGCGATGACAAAGAGTGTTTGCACATATTTGTGTACTGTAGATTCATGTGGATGTTTGCGTCTCTGTAAAGAGATGGACCATCTGAGGGGATGGAAGACCTTGTTTGCGTGTTCCAGCATTGGGGTCTATTTGTTGTTGAGCAGGGTTATTGTGTCTCCTGGGAGGTGTGTGTGTGTTTGTGTTGGGGGTAGTTGGTCCCCGGTTGGTGTTTGCAGGTCCTAAAACTCAGCTGGGGTGGTCTGGTATGGGAACGAGAAAAAGGAGGGATCTGCCTGGACGGTTGCTTTTACATGTGTGTCAGCGGATATAGCGCTGATAAATACTGAGACTTCAGAGGAACAGACAGACAGAAGAACTCCCTTTAAGAGGATTATTTGTTGGGGGATGAGAGGATGGAGGGTGATTTTTGCTTCACAGTGGTAATCACTTAGTTTTCTGCATCTGCAGCTGGATTCCGTCCAAGATGAAGAAGTCATTGGAGGTAAGTGCCATCTAAGCGCTTCATCTAAATCCATCTAAATTCAAGGCCTTCTTGAGCATGGCTGGGATGTTAAATTCCACAGAGAGTCAAAGTAAAGCAGAGATGTTGCTCAGTGATGTACAAGTTCTGCCTTTTGACCTTTATGATCTGTCTTTATGTTAAAAAGGAAAAAAAACTGCTTTGCTAAAAAACAGTGCTATCAAAGTTAAGTGGTGGATTTTTATTGAGTTTTAAATCTGGTCTCACACACAGAATGCACTTTTCCTGGGATCGACGCACACAGCACATACAGCAAGAAAATCCTGAGGCAGCTAAACAGTTTTTATAGATGTTTCTCCAAAAATTGTAAAACCCTCTTTGTGTTTTATTGACTTTGCAGACCAAATCAAGATTCAGAGGAAGTTCAGAGTGAACTGGAACCAGACCTGGACCTCTTTTATCTGAACCAGCAGAAGTTTTTGTCTTCCAGCTTCTACAGCTCAGTTTGGTGTTCTTTGAATTTTAATGGCAACTATTCCCTTTAGAAACTGACAGAAAGATGTCAGACGCGGCTTCCCTGACCTCCCCCACTCCCCCTCCCTTTTCCATCTTCCACTGCGACTACAGCGACTGGTCTCCCTCCTTTTCCATTATCCCATCTGTTTACTTACTGGCCTTCCTGGTTGGTTGTCTGGGCAACAGCCTGGTGCTGTGGGCCTACCTGGACCGGGCTGAGGGAAGGAGGACGGGAATGAGGAGCAAACAGAAAGCTGCGGTTACACAGCTGTGCTGCCATTTCCGAACCAGTGGGCAGAGGGTGAACGCTCACTGGCAGTCTTTTCCGCAGACAAACAAACCCACCTGTGGCGAATCCTCAAGACAAAACCACAGACTCTCCTCTCAGTCTACCTCCTCCTCTTACCCTCCCTCCACCCCTCGTCCCTCTCGCTCACTTACAGACTCACTAATAGCCAGTTTAGCCTTAGCTGACCTCTGCTTCCTTGTCACTCTCCCGCTTTGGGCTGTCTACACAGCGATGGGCTACCACTGGCCTTTCGGGCGACCCCTGTGCCAAATAAGCAGCTTCCTCACTGCTCTCAACATGTACGCCAGCGTGTTCAGCCTGAGCATGCTCAGTGTGGAGCGCTTCTGGGTTCTGACAGGACGCCGGCAGTCCAGGCACCAGAATCCCCACAGCTGCCCCGGGAGATCTGTGTGGACCCTCCTCGGAGTGTGGATGACTGCGGGAGTTCTCGCTCTTCCCGGTTTGCTGCTGCGCTCCGTCCGGGAGGTGGAAATAGATCCTGAGTCAGAGGATGACTTTGAGTCTGTTCTGTCCTGCCAGATGGATTACTCCATGCTGATTGGAGCAGAGCTGGAGGAGGCTGATAAGGAGAGGGCAGAGATGTGGTGGGCTGCTGCTCTGAGCCTGAAATCAACTATCATTGGATTCCTGCTTCCTCTTGTTATCTTACTTGTCTGCTACTGCTCCCTGGCCCACCTGCTCAGCAGACATTTCGGACGAGGGCCTCGTCCCGACCGCAGACGCCAGCGGAGACTTCTCCGAGTTATCGTCACCTTGGTGATGGCTTTCTTTTTGTGCTGGCTGCCACTACATATTAATAAAACCGTGTCCATGCTGTTGGAGTTCGGGTTTGTGCCGTATTCCTGCTCTTTAGACCAAACTCTGCTGGCTGCTCATCCGTATGTCACCTGTTTAGCTTACCTCAACTCCTGCTTGAACCCCCTCCTCTACGCTGCCTGTGACCCGTCGTTCAGGAAGAGATGCAGAGGGGCTCTCCTCCTGTGGTGCAGGAGGAGACGTGGGAGAGGAGAGGGGGTGGAGGGGTACAGGCAGGGAGAAGAGGAAGAGAAAGAGGAGGGGAGCTCTGGTTTCCCCACAAGGACACAGGAGGAAACGGCTGATAGGACTGAGGAAGCAAGGGAGATGGAGAGGGTGGGGGTGAATGAGGTTAAAGAAGAAGTCTAATAATTTCATGTGAAGCAGGGCATTCAGGTTTAATGTTTGCTGGTCTCAAAGTGAGTCACTCTGCAAAAAAACTGCATCAAATTGCATCATATATTGTCAAAGTAAACATCGTCCTCTTGGAAAAACAGTTTAGTTGCTGGTTTCATACATTTCCCACAGGCAAATTTATTTTCTTCCCAAAAAAAACTATCCCAGAGCTTCTCATGTAACATGGTCTATTTTGTTTCCTTAATATATCCTGTGTTGTTTTCTGATTTGGGCTGAACTGTTTTTTCGGCAGAATATATGTTAAAATGAACAATAAGGGGAAGTTTCCTTTTCACTCTTTCCTTTGCCTACTCAGTGTCAGAACTAAACACAGAGAAGCAGTGTTCAGTTTTTATGCTCCTCACATGTGGAACAAACTCCCAGAAAAACTGCAGGTCTGCTGAAACTAAGTTAATCAGGGTTAAAAACTGTTGCCACTTATCATTTTAACAGCTGATAAATAACTGTTATTTCTTAAATTTTATCCTATCTTATTTGAGTTTTTTCTGTTTTCCTTAAGTTTGTTTGTACTTTTAAATGTTTCCTCTGCACACTAATGCTTTTAATGTTTTATGTGAAACACTGAAGTATCTTGTACATGAAATGCGCTATACAAATAAATCTTAACAAACAATAAACTTCATCATAGAGGCATTTTTGTACCATTGTTGAATCAAACTCTGTTAATCTTTTCTAGATGCACCAAATAAACGGGAAACTTATATAGGACCACATGGGAAAAAAGTAAGGCTGGACAATGGATTCCAGTCATGCAAGCCAGTTATAAATGAAACAGAGAGGTTTGTGGTAAATGAGGTATGGGAACTGATGGCGAAAAGATGCAATGAA
>JAVQJG010102590.1:0-17879 GCA_036024015.1 Craterocephalus amniculus
CTGCTACCTGCCGCTGCAGACAGGCCGCTGCTGCTCTAAGAAGTTGCATCAAAATTAAAATGGCTTGCTTTAAAATTTTTATGTTTTGGATCATAACGATGAATAATTAGAATAAGCTGAGGTTCTTAGCTGAGCTCATGTTGTATTGCACAAGCACACCCCATCATGAACTAGACATACTTACATTAGTTTTAGAAAAATATATAATTATAGGCCTACTGTTTTTAGGCCTACATCATTTTAAACATGCTCTCTGTTTAAAATGAATAAATAAAGTTTTTTTTTTTTTTTTAAAAAAGGGGCGTCGTTTGTTGGTTGGGGGAGAGGTAGAGAGGCATTGATTGACACAGACTTTGTTTTGGTTTGAAACAGCTCCACAGTACGCCACCTAACTGTGAAAAAAATCGCTTTTAGCTCCTTTAAACTAAGCCACGCACTCTGGAGAGCAGCATCACATTAAAATGCCTTTCCAGGTGATCACGTATTCTTTTAGAGGAACCACTAATTATTCTTCTTTTAATCCGATGGACCTGATCTGATTCATATGGGACTTTTTATGTTTCACTGTCCCCAAGTGTCAAGGTGGTCATTTTAATGCGCTAGTATTTTAACAAATAACTATTTCCATAGAATAACAGGTATCTGCAATGAATATTTTCTTAATTGTTTGCTGTATAGTGTCTTCTCTCAGACCTTCTCTGCCCTCTGCCACCCTGCATGGCAACAGCCTGGGTGAAAAGGAAAATGGTTGGCCCAGCCCAGAATAAACCAGGTTACTCCTTCAGGGATCTAGGGGGAGAGTGAAAGTGGCAGACCTAGTTACTCCCACTCATCATCTGTCTGTGCTGTGGCTGCTGCTCATGAGCCCAGTGGAGAGTGACAAAGTGTAGACATAGAGTAGGCATATGGGAATCTGCGTTAACTGAATAATATCTCATTACTTTCATATAAGGGTGGATTAAAATACAGTACGAGTCCTTTCTCTAATTCTCTATTTTCTCTAATTTTATCTCTATAGGACCTAGAGCTGGCACTTTTGTGAGAGTAAAGGAAAAATTTGTGGAAGAAGGAACAAATTTCAAAACAGTTATGACTGAAAACATAACCTGGTCTGAGTGTCCACACCAAATAAAACTATTTTACTGTTGAGACTTCCCTCTATACCGATGCAGGACATGTAATTAAAGTTTTTTTATATTTTTGCACTGCGCTGCCTTCCCCTTCCTTGGTTTCCTGTGAAACTAGGTTAATAAGGAAATAAGACAGTACTGTATGTAAAAAATGACAAACACAGCACACTGCTTCCTCCTGTGTTATACCCTCCTCATATTCGCTTCAAAGATTCACAGTATATAACTCTAAGCTGTTTGTCTTTTTAGCTACTTGCTTATTGAAAAGATAGCAGTCATTTCAAATACATAATTATTAGCACTTTAAGAATCTTATGCAACACACACAGTATTTTATGACAATATGATTATGTCAAAGTGGGTTTTTAATACGAACAGAGCCATACTAGCTTCTTGCACCAAACAGGTTTCATGCTTACTTAACAACATACTAGCTACATTGTCAAATTACTATAGATACTTGAAAATGTCAGCAATTTTGAAATTTAGCTCTCAAGTAAACTGAGCATTTTTGGAGGGTCAGCAGACTTCTACGTTAGAGGCAGAAATTAATATAAGGTGAAACTTTAACAGATCTCTAGATTTATCTGAAGACATTGATTTAAATATAGCCACATTTCAACATGATTTACATTATTGTAAATCACTGACCACTTTAAAACTATAAATATCTTATTATCTTATTTGTTGACAATTTTACACATATTTTCACCAACTATTAAGTGGGCAAAAAAAAATGTATCAGCTATTTACTGTACTGCAGGAGGGATAACCAATTTCTATCATAAGTTTTGACTAAATGTGAAATGTTGAAACCGTAAATCCTTTTGTGTAATATTAAAAACATTTCTTTTCATTTATGTATTGCATTCTCATCTTTTTGATGTCCCACAGGCATCTTCTTATAAGGATGCAGCCTGTATAGTTTGCATATGCATATGATACAGACTTCAGCATTGCATCTTACATTACTTACCCTATGTGACAAAAATTAAATAATAATGTTTAAATTGCTAGTGCTAAAATTAATGTATGTATAGACACTTAGGATTAAATAAGAACCACAATATTGCACATGCAGCACTGAAATCATGTATTGTGCTTAGTGGGATTTTTACAAAAATTGAATATTCACTATGAACCATCATTTTAGTGACGTTCATCCTTTTTCCTGGTTATTTTTCTGATTATGATTGTCATCTTTTTGTTGAGAACATTTATAAATATTCACTTTATATCATCAAACTTCCAAGCTTTAAATATTAATCAATCAAATTAACTGGTTGAAATATCTGTTGAATATTCAATAAAGGAGATTTATATGAAGTTATATGACCCTGTTAAAATGTGGATAGTTTATTAAAATATGAGGCATAATGATGTCCCCTTCTAAAACACCACTATGGTTTTTATCTTACTAATTAGCGGTCACAAATCAAATTGTCTACTGAGATCAGTTGAATTGTTATATTTATGCAGAACTGTATTTAAAGTATTAGATATTTTAAATTCACAAAGTCACAAGAGTGCACGTAATCTCAGAGATACAGCAAAAAGCACAGCAAGAAGCTCAAATCTAATACTACCTCAAGTCTTGTTTCATTTACATACCAAATGTACATGCCCTGTGATTTTCAGCCTGTCTCCCGCCTGCTGCATGTACCATACATCACATCTGCTTCATTTTGTTTGTAAAAGAAAATATTTCTAGATAAATCTTCTGAAAGTATATAAAGGGAGCTATCAAACAACCTCAGCGCGAAGCATGTAATCCCTTTGCCTGCAAGGACATAAACACACATTTACATAGAGCCTTTCTGTACACGTGCCGCTGTACAACCACTGCTGCTGTGATGAAACCTTCCCCTATAAAAGAATACAGTACATTAACCTTTTTCAACAGCTTGTCATGAAGTCTATCCTCGATATCACCATGCTACCATGTCACTTTAAAATTATGGCCTGCTGGGCGATTCGTCTGAAATCCATGCTATGAAAATGACTGACATTACCCCTCCATTTATCAGCTGACATGTTGTCGTGGTAACCACTGAGACAGGCACATCAATCTACCGTGACAAGATGGGTTGTAGACATGATTGAGATCATTTGTGGTCTGGGGAAAACCTTGTCACATGAAGGAGAAAACATTCGGCTAATATTGATCTGAGAGAGACGTGCTTCCAATATTTCAATCTATCTGTTTTAATACAGTAACCAGTGTGCTCTGAGCAAACCCTTGCAGTAGTTCACTTTCTACTGCAGAAGACTCTATATGAGCTTTAGGATATTAAATTTGGTATCTGTGGGCCTCTGGTAACTGCTATAATTTAAATTTTCTCAACACCTATCTGCTTCTTTTCAAATTTGACAATTATACACAATATGTTTCCTTCCAATTTCTTCTGCATTATAGGCAGACATTCAGAGAGATGATGTTGCTGAGCAGCGTGGAGACCTTTATGAGATGTTAAAATGATTAACAATGTGATTGATATCAGGCAATTTGATCTGAACTGAAATTTTGCTCATACAACTTAAAATTGCAATTAAGTATGACTTTGGCTTTATCATTTGTTGTATTATACTTGGCAAGCAGGGGTGGTGCAACATAATGTTGTTGAGCTAGAATCAAAGGCCATCAATCCATCCGGCCATAAATCATTTTTATAATGGCTAAAGGATTAAAAAAAAAGAGCAGAGTGAACTGACTGAAAATGTATGCTTTTTTATTGTGCTACGCCTTCTTTTCTTTATTTTTTTATTCAACCAAGTGTCCTTTGTCATAAATACTCATCAGGAATTTATAACAAACCAAGGATTGAAAATAGATCTGTCTCCACAGACTTACAAACTTGGAAATACAGCTCCCCTGACTCGCATGTGAGGTAAAAGTGAACACAAAGTCCAGGTGATACCTTCCTCCAACCACTCCTTGCTTTTCAAGATACAAAAGGGAATAGTATCTACTAGTATTTGAGATCTGTCTTTATGCATAGTCTACGATATCCTCTTATTTTGTGCCTCAAAATTGCATAGAAGGGCTTCTTCATCTTTTGTTAGGATAATTAGGACCTTAATGTTGCATAAATTGATACATTTTTAGAAATCTAAGAACCCCATGAGGAGAGACAAGTGTGCATGGATCTCTGAGGAAGGCTTACCATTGACGCAGAACTCATAAGGTGCACAGAGTTCATCTTCAAAGAGACAACCTAGAGGTCAGAGAAACAGAAAGGACAGCCAATTAAAACACAGTTTAGAGAAATAAAGTCAACCTGGCTGTGAAAAGTAAGAAATAAAGGCAGAATTAGTCAAATGTTGCAGTTTCTAAATATGCCACTGTTCCATAAAAGTACAGCTTAGTAGTACATTAACTCTGGCTGTGGGCCTCGCCGCTAATGGCAGAGGCATCAATCATCAATTAGTGGGGCTTCTCCTATCCTTTCTCTGACACTAATACTCTGACTCCATGGGCAATGTTTCCATATATGAATGTTGTATGAATATTAATGAACTTTAGCGCTCGGACTAAGAATGGGTGTTCCAGACTAAAAAATGAACAGATGGCAGGAGCATTATGAGTAGCTGTTCCCTGACTTCATATTGAACTCAAGGGAGTTGCAGCGAACAGAGGAGGACTCATTGTTCTGCTCATTGATCAGCACAGGTGATTCTCTGCATTTACACATTTCCAGGGAAAAGAATGAAAAAAAAATGTTAAGAAAAAATAAATTCTTGTAGGTTGAATGTGAGCTCAGGTAATCTTCAGCCAAGGTACCTTTAGAGAACATAAGGTGTAGATTTGCTCAGTGAGCTCTTAGCAGTTTCACATAAGCGAGATTGTGTCGTTTATAGTATTGGCAAACAGAGAGGAAATGCAAACAACTAGTCCAAGCCTCAGCCCTCTTTCCTCAAGTCTTTTATCTTTGCCATTTCCCTTCCAACAGCTCATCAGAAGGAGTGTCGGAATTGGATGCACCCCGTTGGCCCGGTCGCCTTGACGAACAGTAATGAGAAGCCCGTGACCGTGAGTGAAGAACAAGCTGAGTGGGACGAGAGGCCTCTGCAAGACTTCTTTAATAATGAGAAGATGTAGGCGCAGCAAGTCTGTTAATCGATTGACACAGAAAAGACAGATAATCAGGACAGCCGTGGACAAGAGCAGAAGTTTTTTGGCTCGAATTTTGCTCAAGTTAAGCATCATTAGTCTGTTCTGTACTCTTAAAAACTAATCTGCATTGGAACTTGATTATACAGACACAATGAAAAGTCATTTTGTTTCAGAGCAGAGGGGGCTTTTTATGAAATTAGGCCTTTCTAAGGTAATGGCTTTAATATGTCAGTTAAATGGACATTTAATGATGCAAAGTGAGACATCATCACAAAGCTGTAAGGTCATTCAGCTCCCTGGAACAAAAAAAAACAGAACATCCTGAACTGAAGAGATGCTGCTTACTGCTCAAAAAACAAGATCATAAATTGTTATAGAACTTATTGTACCAGACATACACCGTGTATTCATTATTTCTCTGGACAAATGATGTGTTACATCATCTCTTACCTGAAGGAGACTTGGGAAG
Organism: Craterocephalus amniculus; assembly: GCA_036024015.1. Classification (NCBI taxonomy): domain Eukaryota; kingdom Metazoa; phylum Chordata; class Actinopteri; order Atheriniformes; family Atherinidae; genus Craterocephalus; species Craterocephalus amniculus. Next base: position 5,714 of record JAVQJG010102590.1, read on the forward strand.
CAAAAAAAAAAAAGACTTTTCAAAGCAAACATTTAAACTTTACCATCATTCAGTTCTTGAATCTTTGAGGTCATTGTTTGACCATTTTAGCCGGAAACTTTTCTGTTCTAACCACTTCTTGCTGTTTTTTTATGTTTCCAGGCAAACTAGGATTTTTGTACAAACGAAAACATTTTTGACGTTTGCCTCTCAAAATCCAACCATTAAGGTTCAGTGTGTAACACTGACACTGACACACTAAAACTTAATTTGCAAAAATCAAGTAGCGCTTCCAAAAATACATATTTTATCTTAGTCAAAATACAACAGTATCTAAATGAAAGTTTCCTCGTAGCTTAGAATGAGTTATATATAAGCACATAGGTAGCACCGTACTCAACTTAAGGTTGTCATGTTGCGTTGCCATCTTTGAATACAGAAGCTGAAACAGGACAAACTTGTTAGCCCTGCACGTTTTAGCAGTGACTCTCCCTGTGTTGTCAGTGGAGGAAGAAAAGAAACAAGCAGCTGACCGCGGATCGTTCAACTTGAGAGTTAAAATAACCAGGAAAAGAAAAAGGATTAATGACTGGGAGAAAAGGAGGGTCTACATCAACATAGCTACATGGAGATAATATATGAGGGACAGGGACATGAAAACTGCTGAACAGGTAAGTTCATTCAATATAACAGTGAAGTTTACTTTGGCGTTAAGTTAGTAACATGTCAAGATGGTCTGGCAGCTACTTTTACTGTCATTTGCAACATAAAACGGCAGAGACGCTAATCTATTAGCATAGAGTGGAAAACCGATTTTTCCTCTTGCCAACAGGTCCACTAACCCTGCTTTGACTGTCTCTTCCTCTACCTCTCACTTCATCAGATTATCTCTGAGTCTACATGTAAAAAAATAAGAGCAGATTTCACACAACAACTTTATCTATTGGCAGTGCCAGATACATGGAGGGTATGCTTGTAACTTAGCAGCGTCGATGAGGAAATAGATTTGTGGTTCTGTACCTGGTCGCCTGATGGGACACCCCAACTTGTGCAAGATGTTGATGTTTTCACATTTATGACTCTCTGCGGCTTTTGTAGTGGTAATAACGCACTTTAACGGTGAGGTGCCAGAGAGCACGTCTCGGTTATTTGCATTCAATTAGCACACCGCTAGATGACAGTAATTATTACCCACTGGGGCTTTAACATCCTCGTCATCAGAGGTGGAAACAGGCAAAGCTGAGCAATCGGGCAATGACAAAACTCATGGGCCAATCCCCTCTGAGCAGATCCCAATGATTACTGAAACACTGAAGATGAGTGAACAACCATTCAACTTTGGAGAAAAAGCCTCTGCAAGCACAAAAGCCGAAGAGATTATGAAAACACACATTGCAAACCATATTGAGAGGATGCGTTGGAACCTTCTATCTCCTCAGCAACCAATCGGCATCTGCAACTGGATCTCTATCCTTCAAACAGGAGAAGTCAAACTGGTCAGCGGCGAGTCATTATTCTCTGGGCACCATATGAAAACGCATCACACACAGAGGTAGTGATATTAGCAGCAGCACAAAGGGCCCCCCATCCACAAAGCCACCTGGATATCACCTGACCACATCACCAAAAACCATATTAACAACATATGCATAAATAGGAAGTTCAGACACTCCCTCCAAGGTGTGTGAGTGAAGAAGGGGGCAGATGCTGGGTCAGACCACCACCTGCTGGCTACTGAAGCACTGGGCCAACCCCCCGAGCAACAGAACAAAGTTCAACATCTACCTAAGAACAACTGAACTGAATCAAACCACCTTACAGAACAGATTCTAAGCCATTCATGTTACTCAACACACCAATGAAAAGGCACTGCAACAGCCTGAAAAACATGTTTGGAAGTGGTTGCGAAACAGAAAGCAAATCACAAAACCCTTGTTAACAACGGAAACGCTGAAAAGAATAAAAGCGAAGAAGCCAAAAAAAGGATTCACTAAATCAATGCAAAACCGGAGCAAAACAAAAAAGCAGCCGCCCACAGAGGTTATGGAACAGCAAACGAGGTGAGTAAAAAGTGCCAAAAATGGCAAAAAGAACTACATTGATTGCTTGGCACAAGAAAACGAGGAAACAGATGGGAAAAAAGCTCAAGGAACTCCATGTGACTACCAAAATACTTACAGAAAAGTTTAAGTGATCAAACATGCAAATCTGTGATAGACATGGATGACTTCTTACCACTAAAGGAGATCAAGACCAAAGGTGGATACGCACTTCAGAGAATTACTCTGGAATGTCTCCTTGGCCACCAGGTAGACGTTCCACCACCATTCAAAGCCCCAGGGCCAGACAATATCCCAGCAGAGGATTTACAGGCTGATGTTGAAACCTCCACCAGCAGCAGGAAGACGGAAAGCTGACTGGAAAAATGGTCATTGCTATTAGGGTAGGGTTAAGGTTAGGGTTGTTTCTCCATCACTCAAACTCCCTGTATTTCTAATTTGGAATGATTAAAGCATTCAACAACTACACAATTTATATGTAAATTGGATCATTGTGAGTTTTGCTGATTTGTCGTCCACCTTTGACCTTTTCATTTGTTCTGCTATTTTCAAATAAGAAATTTTACACCAGAGTTCTTCACTAAATTTTCCACATGTACCTCCAGAAAAACTTTGCATTATTTGCTATCCAAATTCCAAATTAGAGAGGTATAATTGAAAAAAAATTCTGTTTTATCATTGAGAAACCTGTGGAAATTGAGAATTTGTGTGAAAGGGAACTGGGTGTGCAACAGCAGTGGGCTTATGTTGTTGATCAGTTTTGTTCTACCTTTGTGTGCTCATCTGGGTCTCATTCAATTCACAGTTTTTCATCAGGTTCATTTCTCCAGACTTTTATGTAATGGGTGGAGGATCGTTGTGTTGAATGCAATGGCTCCCCATGTCATCATCCCACATGTTCCTTTTGTGTTGCAGAATCCAAAACTTCTGCATCAGTTTCTCCAATATTACATCAACTGTGCTTGGAGTATAACTACATGCCCTTTGATCACTCTCATGGGTTTTCTGATGCATCAGCTAGTTTGAAAACATCAGAAAAAGAAATTTGGCCTATAGCTTTAACATCATTGCTGGCACACTGTTGTCTGTTGTTGCATTTGATGATTTAATTCATTCAAATTGCAGGGTGGTCAGCCCACCCCCACCCCCACCCCATTTTACCTTTTTTTGCAGGGATATATGGGATTATTTAGGTATATTTGAGGTATGCTTGCATGAATTTTTCTTATATGTCCAAAAAAATAACAGTGTTTATATTTTGTCAAATTAAAGCCTTAAAAGCAAAACAACGAAACAAATGGCAAGAAAAATAAAAAACTAGACAGACAAACAAAGAAACAGATGGAAGAACAAGCGATCTCCAACTCGAAATTTTAAAAACGACACCGTTGACCAGAGTTCTTTGCACAAGCTTAAAAACAACTACCGTTTTAAAATGTTCAATAGTAAATGCCAACATCTCAAACTGAATTATTGGTTGAAAATTAGGCAATTTATAAACCACATGCTGAATATTACCTGTTAGTTCCAGGTGTAAGTTTTAAGTGACAGTCTCTAAATAAACAGGATTTCTATGTTTGGCTTAAAATAGTTGAAGCCGAAAATACAGACTAAACTTATGTGAAGCACTCATTTGGAGCTGGGGGTCTCATGGGGTTCCTCTTGACCGTGCATCTCAGCACTCTGCAATTAGTGTCAGTCCATTCGACTTTACCTCCTCATCACTTCCCTGCTTAATTCAATAGATTCTCTGGGAGGCCTTGTCAGCTCTCAATATTAATTACGACTTTCAACTAATGACGCATCCAGCCAAGCGTAGTTAGTCAGAGGTTGTGTGTGTGTACATGTGTGTGTGAGCATGTGCGTGTGATAGGCAGGGATGAGACTGGGATTGGTAGCTGCACATCTGTTTTCTGCAACACCATGCCATAGATGATTAAAATGGAAGCTTTTAACCATAGCCCAATCACTGTGGAGGTGCTGATTACCTCAAGCTTCATCAAGTGGATGAAAAAGAGCACTGGTAAAAATGGAAGAAATAAACAAATGAAAGATGACCATGTTGCATCCGGATAACTGCTACATAGAATTACATAGAAGTTGGGACCATCGAGGATGATTTTAAATTGCTTTTTACTTGATATTTGACTCTTGTTAAATTTAATGCAACATTTATATTTTTTATCTGGTGTACAAACATACTAACTCCACTAAAACTGTATTCAGAACTATATTTCCATCTGTAGCTGTAAGGTTTGCTGTGCTATTTACCAGTGATTGTTAAATTAATCATGCCAATTAGCTATCAGGAATTGTAACCATTCATCTTGGTGATTTATCAGTTAAAACACTATAAATTCACAGACTCCAGGTCTGTCAAAATATGATGTTTTCCTCTTATTTCTCTGTAAACTGAAAGTCTTTGAGCTTATGATTGTCAGTCTGTTAGCAAAATGATCAGTTACCCCCTTTGCAATAGTGTACAAGTTTTCATTGCTGTTTTGACACTTTACCACACAATAAACCATTTAAGCGACTGTTGAGTGATTAACTCTCAAATTAACTGATGATGATGATTGTTCGCAGCAGTGGGAGATGTGAACTGCACATGCTCTAACTGTGAAACTCCCCCTTTCTGAAGTAGACGTTGTGTGACCCCATTTGCAAATACGATTTGTAAGGAGAACCCAGCAGGATCAGGTCAGTGGAAGCAGTGGGTTCGTTCAGTTTTTTTAACGCGATTAAGTGGCAGTCACTCGCCTGTATTCTCCTGAGAAGGTGAAATAGGAGCTAGACGGAACAGCACATCTTGCTGTGGTTGCTGTAGTTGCTCCTTTGCCACAAAAAGATGGGAGCTTTGCAGAAATACAGGTAGAGCTTGGGTCAGTTATCAGCTACCTACTAGGATTGGGAATCACGGTTTTGATCACAATATGATATTATATCGATACAGCGATTTGATGTTTGCCGATATCTCGAATTCAATCACAATATGATTTCGATTTAATTTGATCTTGGATCACTTGATCAATATTAAATGATATAAATCAATATGATGAGTGATTGATGAGAATTATTTCCATTCATCACAAAAAGCAGCTACAGTAGATCATCACTTTAAAAGAAAACATTTTCAAAATAAAAATGCATTTGATAACTGGTTAAACTCTATCGATTTTTGGCCGATGTTAGGATATTGGATCAATATCGACTCAATGACCATATGATTAATGTATCAATGTAGATTGATGTATTGTCCCAGCCCTACTATCTACAGTATGGTATTCATCCTTTTCAGAATACACTTGGCCACGCTCAATTGTTTTACTACAACTACTATTGATCAAGGTTAACAACTGCAACTGCTAAAATAAAGGAAGCAACACATGCAAATAGATGCAAAGAAATTCAAAAAACGGTTAACCTTCAACTAAAATCTCACAGCATGTCAGGGACATCACGGCATGGATATCTCCCTTCAGGGGCATGGAACTGGAGTTGAGGGAAAAGCTCATTAAAGGTAATTTCAAGACAACAATTACATGTGAGTAACTAAAGTCTCTCATTATAATAAAATTAAACAAGCATACATTTCCAAATTAGTTACACTCCACCTGTGCATTATTAAGTCATTACTGAGTGGATTTAGTGCTGAATGATCTGGCTGTGATTGGCTGACCTTGCCTGAAATATTAAACATGTCCCAATGAGGCAGAACCCAAAGCTGAACAAGAAGTCAATTCCACTTGCCCTCACAGGTGGTTGGCCAGTACTGAGATACCATCTGTGATATCTGAGGGACCAAGGAGGATGCTGGGAACCTGGCAGCGAGGACAGACACTTTTCCAGAGCCTGCTGCATTTAAACGCATATTTCATTCAGTCAGTGGAGCAACCAATGTATCTTTTATCATAAATATAACCTGCCACCAAGGACACTTGACTCATTTCTAATCACACACACGCTGCCAGCCAAAAAAGCCATTTTAGAACACTGCAGCGGTGGTGAGAACTGCAATAAAAGCACAAGTGAATTGAAAAGGGAGCGTGGCTGGAGCAGGGAGAGCGGAGAAACATCACCTGCATGCAAACTAGCATAAGCTTGACACCATGTCTGCAGATTTAAACAGCTTGTGTCATTAAGGCTATCTCCTGCTAAAATTAAAGCAGGCTCCGAGCTTTTCTGCTCCGGTGGGGGTGTTTATGTCAAAAAACGGCACGTCACCATGAGCAGCTGAGCTCAGCGTGTCTTCATGCTCAACATTTTCCAACACTCCACATGCCCTTTTTAGTCGATCTGAACATGGTAGGTCGAGATTATTACAAATAATGGGGAATGGGGAATGGGGAAAAGTACATTTTTCTTCATCTATTTTTATCAGTTCTTGCAATGAGAATGTCAGTAAAAAATCACATAAAAACACTAACAAAACTGTCCAGATTTCCGTTATTATTACAGAAAACAAAGAAACATTATTTGGTCTACAACAGTTAAAGAAAAGTTTGTCAGCTTAAGAAATATGAAGCAGCAGCCAGTAGCCACTTAGCTTAGCGTAACACTGGAGACAGCTAGCTTTTTGTTAAAGAGATACAAAACTAAAATGTCCTGTCAAATGTAATTTAAAGGCAGTTTGACTTTTGGAAGAGTTGAATTGAAGTTATTAAAAGGTAATCACTGAGTTTTGGTAAAATTTGTTTGACCATCTGTTCCCACCGAACTAAGTTAAGTGGATAACAGCATGATTACAAACAATGCAGTCAAAATGCTGTATGTTTGCATTCAAACTTTCTCTCTCTCCAAGTTTATTAAACATGAACAGAGGTGATATGAAAACTGTCCTCAACTATTCAAATTAATTTCAAATCATTTTGGAACAAAATGGATGAAACATCTTCCAGATTGTAGAGGACATGGTTGGCAAACTGTCAAGAAGCCAGGAAATATATTCTGGTGAAGGACATGAATTCAATGAATCGAAAGTTATGAAACTCCTGTTTATCTGGGCAAGTTTAAGTCAAGACACATTTTTTTAACAGCATGGATTAAAGATCCTCATCCAGATGTTTTATCATCCAGCCTGATTTCCAGACTTTTCAACCAATGAAATTATGTGACTATTGTACAATAAAAAAAAATTAAAAGGCTGAAATACTTTATCAGGGAAGAATGGGAAAATATTCTCTTTCCAAAAACTTCAACAACTGGTGTCTAACACAGTAAATTTACCCCTGTCCTGCTTTCTTTTAAAAAGTATATTTAACTTTTGTTGTTTTTGTACAACTATGAATAAATATAGTTTTTAAAAGTCTTGGGTTTCTTTTTTTACTTTCATATTTTACATATCCAAATAATTTTGGAAAAAGGGAAACGATGAATGTCACCTACTTTCTGGCAAAACAACGATTATGTCTTAAAAGTAGAACTAACGCATCAGAGAATAGATCTGGATGTAAAAAAGATGATTAATTGTAAGACACAAGAAAGAATCGGCAGTTGCTTGGAAGAGTGGACCTGACATGAGGCCACCTGACATCTGGAGGAGTGTAACCAAACGCGATTGTCTCAGAATTCCCAGTCAGGCAGGTCACTCTTACTCACTCAGTTGCCAGCTCCAGGCGACAGCTCAGACAACAACCATGAATTAAAGATGGCAGCCTTACTGCGGCAACAGAGGACCCAGAAATAGGCCGGCTTGACCTTTTCCCTGACCCGTGTTGAGTGATTCAGACATTTGATTTTCTCCCCTCATCTGAGGTGTGATTGCTGAAGTGCAGAACCAGAGAAAGTCAAACAACTAAGCATCCTCTTACTATAGCTCCAAGGGACTCAAAGTGAACCAACACAACCTGCCCCAGAGGGAAATCTCAAGTCCTTCAGAGGAGGATAAAGGTTTGGCTCCTGAGTGCTTGTTGAACTTCAAATAAATTTCAGGTCATCACAGCTCTGTGGTGTTTGGGCTCCACTTTACTGCCGGTGTGAATCAAACGGACATGCAAATGCAGATGAAATTAGATTTTTGCTAGGCTCAAGTCATTCTTCCGGAAATCTCATCGGTCCAGATGAAACTGCTCAGTTGTACCACCTGTAGGATCAAGTAGCTTTAGCTGCAAATGAGATTAAGTCTTAGCTTCCACTTTAGCAGGAAACTCTTCATGAATCTGCCTGATCAGACCTTCACTAATAAGTAAAATATGAGAGGTTTATAAAGCTTTATTCATACAAATAAACTGTAAATTTACAAATGTGTTTTATTTCTATTTTATTCATTTTACATTTAAACATAATAAAAAAATCACGTTATGAAACCCATTGTTTTAGCTCATAAGCTTAGGAAAAGGTCTACAATACACACTGATGTATAAATATACCCAAGATGTAGCAACTGACATTATCATACTGTGAACATCACCTGAAGCTACTCTGACAATCACCAGGGGGTACGTATTCTCATTATCAGCATCAGACCTTCCAAAGTCAGTATAACCTATATTCACATGAACAAAAATGCAGTGATAGAACTGTATGCATATCATTAACTTATCTAGTCATGGATTTTAGCATTTGACGTTAAATGAGCCATCTTTATTTAAAGTTTTTGGCCTTCTTTGGACAGCAGAAAATAGCTAAAGCATCACCATGGTACATCATACTGTCAGTATACACAATATGAGAAGTGGCTTTAGGTTTGTCTCCACAGCGAGTGGCTCGATGTAAGCTCTTGTTAAGCTGATGCCGAGTCATTTTGGTGCTGTGCTGGCTGCATTAAGTACTGCATTTATCTTTTTTGTTTGTTTTTTTGTATTTCGTGTCTTACTAAAATAGCTGCCCTTTTTGCATAGACCAATTCTAAATGAGGTGAGAGTGCAGGATTAAGCTTAACAAAGCAGTCTATATACCATCCAGAAAGCTGTTAATCCAAAATACAGATACATGTGGTTTGAGGTTAATGTCCTTCCACAGTTCATTCGATGATGTGACGAGCCTAAAAGCAAGTTATAAAGACTTTTTCTTTTAATTTCACCATGAGAGATATGATACACCAGTGCGGTCAGTTTCATTGTTATGGTTTGAAAGAGAAGCAATCTAAACCCATTTTGATGGAGCTGAGCCAAATCTAGCTGAAGGATTTCAATAATACAGTATGCAACACATCAAGTGTAGTGACGTAAAAGCTGAAAATGTCTCTCCCATTAGATTCTCAGTATCTTTACACAGCCTCGGTTTCCTCTGATAGTCATTTTCTTTCCTTGCTGCCTTGAAAAATGGCTGTGGAGTATTAATCAGCATCTCCCAATGACAAAACAGGCACATTACTGCTTTAATTACAGCTGAGATAGTATTGATTAATTGTTTTGCTCAACCTGCAGCTTTCTAAATCCTCATTACTCTGTTATTGCACTCATTATTAATCTTGCCTCTGCCAACACAAGGGTGACCTTAACACTGACCCACTTACCGACAACATCTAAGCGGAACCGCAAAACGACTGTGAAAAGGTCCGAGAGAGGTGCCTCTTAAAAGCCGCATTCACATGTTCTGTGTCGTGAGGCAGTGAAGCTCAGGAGAATACAGGGGTGAGAAAGGAGCACTGCTCTGTGTTCTACCCGCGACAAAGCACTTATGCATCAGATTTCCACACCACACACATCCTCCAGACATAAAAAGCATTTTATGAAATAAAATTGAAATATGATCGGCTATAAAACTAAAACTATCTGCCTAATATTTCATAGGTTACTCTCAGCATACCTGACCCCAGGGACGTCTCTAGCATTGAAAGACAGGGGGGGCTTAGCCTTCATAAGATATAATAAGAAATTTGCCCTTATCAAAATAGGCATAATTACATTGTGATCAAGTCATATAACCAGTTAAAGCAACATACTTTTTTTAATCTCTCTATTATTGAAAATTATTCTTTAATACTTTTCAAATCAGGCGTATGGCTCAGGCTACCATTACAATACTGCTCTTGCTGAAATAGTCTGTAAGCAATAACATAAATTTAGAACATCATATCAAGGTCACAATCAAGACTGCACCAGGAATAAATACATTATCATTCAGTATAATGGAGGCCTTGAGAAAAGTCAAAGTTAATACTTTTGAGGCCCAATTTCTGCACTTTAGATCGTTTGCAAAAGAATTTGATGTTCAATGCAGAATATGGTGGTGAAAACTAATAAGGCAAATACTTAAAGTACTTCGATCAAATTTATTTAAGAAATATTCAGGTCACACTTACAGGCTTATTCTTTTTCCATGGCGATATGGAAATGACACAGATTTTTATTTCATTTTTTTAAGTTCACAGTTTCAAAGAAGATATCTTCATATTTTGATGTCTAATGTCAGACATGACTAAAAAAGTGGGATACTTGGAAACGATCAGATTGCCTTCTTTTTTGAGAGTGTTCACTTTGTTGGGACTTTGTTCCTTCACGTTATCATTTTCAATGGAAATGAGTGCAAGACTTTGAAAATTTCTTGTAACGTTGTCTTACGGAGCCGTGAGCCCAGTCAACATTTTTGTTCTGCCCTATTCCTACTGAAAACTCCGAAGTAGTCTGTATCCCTAATTATTTAGCTCAGCTGAATCGGCAGATTCTTCCTACCTCAGCAGCAGTGGATGATCGGGACTTCGCGCTCTGCCTTCCCTCCATCTCTGTATGACAACAGATGTGCCCATGATTGTCATTTGACTCATCATTTTTTAATAAAGCCACACTTTTTGCTTCAGAGCTAGCACAAACTATGACAAAACACTGCATCATGCTAACAGTTTAACAAGGAAAATAAGAGTTTTACCAGCACTAACTTTATCAATATAATATGGCCGTTTTCATATGGTAATTAGCTGGACTTAGTTGAATAATACAAACAGCAGGGGTGATGACTTACTTTTATCTTTTAAAAAAACGCTGTATATCCATAGTCCTCACCACGTAAACTCAGAGGAAAATGAAACGAGACGAAGCTTGACGATGCGTTCAAGTGAGCTTGGAAAAACAATGTCAGCGTCATACGCCATGGTAACTGCATGGGTTTATATTTCAATGCCAATAAAGAAAAGAACATTCCTACAGTATTCTAGAGGGGTTTAAGAGTAATTTAGGGGGGGCTCAAGCCCACCTAAAATGGGCCTAACGACGTCCATGCCTGACCCATTTTCTCTCAGAACGTGGGGTGTCCTTGGATGTTAGCCGGAGAACCTTTGGGTCATGTGGGCTGTGGTGTAAAAGTCCTCAATGAACCAGGAAATACTACATGTAATGGATATAATAGGGGTCTTTGCCGTGTTTTGACAAGTTTGTCAGTGTTTCTAAGCCAGTTGATCAGTGTGAACTAATCTGAGTGTAACAGAAGAGTCTCCCCATTAAAACATAAACTTTCCTTGTCTCTCCAGTGACAATCCTTCTCCTTGACCCAGAACATTTTCGTTAACCTTGAACCAAAGCAGGAATGAGCCTAACGAGATGGATTGCCTTGACGTGTGTATTTGACACAATTGGCTTACTCCCTCTCAAGATGTATTCAAGTTCATTAGGAAATACACAGAAACAGTTGGCGCCTTCTTCGCTCCCAACACTCTTCTGAGCGTCTGTTGAATCACATAAGAAACAGCACACAGCGCCCATTATCACAACAACCACGGCAGCACCCTGAGTAGGGAACACAGCCTGCTTTTGTGTCGTTTCGTTTTGTCTTATCTAAGAATCGGTGCTTACACTTTCGGGAATGCGACTTTGAAACAAATTAGAATAGCATAAAACTCCAAAATCCAATTTTCTCTCCCGATCTAAAAAAAAGCCAACCGCAACTTGAATTGCTCATCAAGCTGCGATTCATGTCTTCCTGATCCCCTAAAGACGAGACTTCAGCTGCATGCTGGTTCAGTGCAGCCAGGATAAGGTTATTTTTACCACTGTTTGCCCTTTATTAGCGAGAATCCGTATGCAATTATTACACTGAACAGATGATGGCGGAAAATCTTAATGTTGATCAATGACTATGGTGTAAGATAGCTGTCAATTAGAATTTGTGTGCACAAAACCACAACCGTGCATAATCATACAAAGTTGTGCATAAACAAAAAATTGTATATTCACATCTTTGTAAAATCACAC
>JAVQJG010102598.1:0-19889 GCA_036024015.1 Craterocephalus amniculus
TTGCACCTTATTTTTAGAAATACTACATATTTCCTGTTTTTCTCATCTGAAAAGAAAAGGGCTTTTTATGACAAAAAGGGCAAAAACAAAAAGAATTTCAAACATATATTGAAGACAACTACATATATGCTAAGGTCTGAAGTTTTTGAAAAGATTTGATGTGAAAAAAGGTTTTAAAAATATTTATTTATCACATTTTTATGACACTTTTATGTGGGGTACCGTTTTGGTACCCTACAGCAAAGAACATATTTTGTTTTTAAAGGGGCCCTGAGGGTTAACATGCCCTTGAAGAAAGCATGACATGTATAATGCATAACAGCACATTACCATTTTTGTTCGTAGGTAAATGTCCTTGTGATGGGCACATTGAAAAGCTTTGGGATCTTCTTTGTGGCATTCCAAGATGAGTTTGGAGGCTCAGCAGAAAGCATCAGCTGGATTGGTTCCATCATGTCAAGTCTGCGTCTCTCTGGAGGTTTGTTTTCTTTACAAAAACAACTTGTAGTTAATCTTTCAGTCACTATAAATTGATAACTACAGTAGCTCACTGGCAACAGTGCTACCTGTTGTTCATAGTAACTAATGTTTCCAGTAAGTTTCTGTACTTGCCTTTAAAAAACGTGACTCTCCTGCTGTTTCTGGTCTGACCTGGCAAACATTAAATTCATGTAACTGACCTGACAAATAACTTCCCAGAAATTCTCAAGGATCAAAGTTGTTCCTGAAGCCTGGATGTCCAGCACAGTTGTTGCTGGGTTGTTTTTCTTTTAATGTTTGGTTATTTGTTTCTTTTGGCTTTTATTTTCCTTCTTGAGGTCTGATTCCAGGAAGTACAACTACTTCGAATTATATAACACATCCAAGTAAATTAACCTATACTGTACTGGCAATCCATGTGAAATTCTCAAGCCTATTTTATTGGTTTGAAACCAGTCAATCAACACTTGACTGATTCGGATATGTTTTTTATACAGCTATTCAAAGATTTTATGTACAGTTTTCTTTAAAAAAACAAAACCAAAAAAAAAAGTAAAACTATGGCACAGGCAAAGTCATGTGGTTGATCTGACACAAAATTTATTTTCTTTAGAGCTGACAAGGGGTGTCACAATTCTTCCAATCATCGATTCGATTTGATTTTCAATTATAGGGGTCTCAATCCAATTTAATTCTTGATTTTGTTCTCCTCTTCTTACAGCACAGACATGTCAATCCCCTCCTTGTCTTCGATTCTCCAGACCTTGCCGTAATTTCAATCGATTTCGATGAAAAATTGAGATCGTGACACCCCTAGAGCTGACTGATTTTTATTTTTGAGTGGTAAATTAGCCTTTATGACCTTACACACAGACGAAACTTGCAGCTCTTCACAGGTTTTGTGTTGACTTCAATAAAGAAATCCCTTCACTGTAACACATTGTGTACATACAGCTTTACTCCAGATGATGCGACAACAGTAAATCACCCTTCAGATATATCGGTAGCAGAAAGCATTCAAACTAACTAACTATAAATGTGAGTTTCAGTAAGTTTTCTGGGAAGTTTATGGTATTTTAGAGTAGAAATTACAGCAAGGGCTAACTGTGCTTAACTGTGTTTTTTGTGTGCTTCTTTCCTGTCATGTCTGTAGCACCCATCGCCTCAGTAGCCTGTGCCAAGCTGGGAACCAGAGTGACATCTATCACAGGGGCTGTGCTGGTTAGCGGAGGCTTCCTCATCAGCATTTTCGCCAGCAGCGTAGTATTCCTCTACGTCAGCATGGGAATGATAGTTGGTGAGTACAACTGTGCAGTTAGTTGAAAACGGCTTGCTATTTCTGAAGGATATTCATGTCAGGTCATATTTTGACTTATAAACCCCCATTTTTCTCTGACTCACGGTGTCTGATCATGCTAATCTTATTGTCTCCTTTCAGGAATGGGCTTTGCACTACTATACCAGTCCTTCTCAGTGGTAACGGCACTGTACTTCAGAAAGAGGTTGGCAACAGCATATGCGATTGGGCGTTCAGGGATGGGTTTGACCTTTGCCCTTGCGCCATTCACTCAGCTCCTTCTTGACAAATATGCATGGCAAGGTAGGCAATCCTTATCTTTTCATTTGCCATTTTGTATCAGTTTGTATGTCAGTGTGAATTTTGCTCCTAAGATGTCTTTGCTGTCTGTAGGGGCAATGCTGATTCTTGGTGGTCTTATGCTGAATCTTGTGGCCTCTGGGATGCTTCTGCGACCCATCAAAGTGAGGCCGCTTGTTTCAAACCCTACCTTTTCGCCCATCCAAAAGAGCCCTGCTATTTCTCTCAAAAGCTCAGCAGAGAAGGAATACTCCAAGAGTTGTCTGAGTGGCTCTCCCCACTTATCTAATGGTGTCTCCAAATCAGACTCTCTCACATCTTCTCCTCTGGCTCATAGAGGTGTGGAAAAGCTGGGGGAGAAATGTACTCAGGAAGCTGAGGACCAGCCAGTGAACCCTGAACAAGCCAAACTGGTCCATAATGGTGTGAATGGCCATGAGTTCCACCATGACTCCAGTCAGTGTAAACCCACAACTCCAGACACCCCAACAGAGTTCAATGGCAGCATGAATGGGTCCACCATTGCTGGATTTTCCTCACATGCCAGCATGCCGACTGAGGTGACTGTAAGAAAAGCCAAAGTACTGGATTTTTCCTTGCTGAAGGACCCATTCTTTTGCATCTACACTTGGTCCTTGGTTTTCAGTCAGCTAGCCTACTTCATCCCCTATTTCCACCTGTCTGCCAGAGCAAGAACCCTGGGTATTGATGCCATGGATGCTTCCTTTATCATCTCCGTTGCAGGTGAGCTTTTAATTATAAAATAAGTTTGATACCCCTGACATATTAGATATAGTGCAGTTTCACTTCAGGGTTGATAAAGTACTGTATTTAATTTTGTTATTATTGTTATAATTATTATTATTATTATTGTTATAAATAATTAAAAAATATTATATGCTATCTATTTACATACATACATATGCAGTCAAAGTTAAAGTAGCTCTTTCTTGGACAATGGGGTTAACTTCTGGAACTTCCGGACTCCTGGGGAACCCTCTCACTGGCTGATTGGAGTCCGCAAGTTAACCCCATTGACAGAGAAGGAGCGTCACGCTAAAGCTAAAAACTAGCCGCTTTCGCTAACTTAAATGGCCTGACTTAATATTTGGTATAGCTCCTTTAAAGTTTTCATTGATTTTAACTCACTGATAAGACTTTGACATAGACACCGAGATGTTGCCTATTGTCTTGTGAGCTGATTTTTTAAATGTCCAAGACTGCATGTAGACACTGCCATCTTGGATACATATATTTTAAAAAGTGACCACCAGCACTCTGACCAGAAAGGGTGAACCTAAGAAACCACACCATGTGACTTAACTTAAGGAGGCAATATGTTGAGTGTCGAGCTTGATCCTCTTTTGATGTAACTCTGAATGGAGGTAGTGCTGATACTCAAATAGGCTATGAGCGCAAGGCTAAGTTCATACAGTGATCGGTTCTCACTACTGCAATCAACAGTGGAGCTGTCACTTAGCTTACAGTAAGCTGAGAGTTAAGAGGATCTTCTCAAACAAACAAGACTTAAATATTAGTTTTGATGATCTATTTACTTCTTCCAGAAAATGATCCAATATTGCAGATGAGTGATTGGTAAAAGTTTATTAAATTAAAGGATTTGGGCTTCTCTTAGCTTAATCTAGATAGGAGGTTGGTAGTACAGAGAGCATAATTAAATGGTTATGCTCTTCCACACCTATTTCTATCATTGAATAGTTAAATGAAGACAAAAAAAAATTATTGGGATTGGCCAAGACAGAATCTAGCAGAAATGTTTTGGAACAACCTGCAGTAAGAAGTGTGTCAGAATAAATCCTCCAACACTTCAAAGAATAAGCTGTTCTGTAGGGAAATTGCTAAAATTCCTTTAAGCTAATGAACAAGATTGATCAATAGCTACTAGAAACATTGAATCAGAACTGCAGGAAGTTATGCCAGATACTAAAAACAGAGATTCAAATTATTTCGCTGCCCGCAAAGATGAGCCACTGGATCATTTTCACTGACTCTGCAGAATTCTGATATTTCTGCCTTAACTATTGTGTTCAGAGTGAAGCTGTCAGCAGCAAGTTTGAGGTTAAACCACTAAGTATTTAAAATATGTTGAAGTTACAGTATGTTCTGCTATTATGTCTCTGCTAATTGCACGGGTTACATGTTATATTATTTCCATGATAACTTCCATGCAAGTCTGAATTACTAGCTCTTATTTAACATCATCACAAAAAGTAAGACGCACTCCTCAGTCAGTGCGCACAGTAGCGTGAACGTCTGTGAATGCAACTTGCAGCGTGTATTTGCAGTGACTGTGGAGAGGTCTTACCAGGTTTCTCTCAGACTGGATCTTAGAAGTGATGCAAAGAAGTGCTCAGTCAACTTCTAGGCATTAATTATTTGTGAGCTGCTCAGACTCTGCAGTCTTATGTAATGAATGTGCTTACATAAAAGCTGAACTTTGGTCTACTGGCCAGGGCGGGCGAGTTCAGCAGTGTGCCATTGATGAGGCCCCCTTATATGACCACAAAGCAGCATTAGCATTTCGACCATCCGCAGCATGTATAGTGTTTCAGCGCTTGTTCAGACTGTGCAAAATTAAAATGTGATGGTGCATTTACACACTTCTGGTTTAAAATGTGCCATTTGCCCATCAGTTGTCAGTGGACAGATGCAGCATTACCCTTTGAGAAAGGTGCTTTTTTGGATAAGAATAATTTAAAAACTCATTTGCTGTTCCTGATTTTATTATTTGCCCTTGAGCTGTTAGTTTTTAGAGTTTTTAGATCTTTTTAAAGTGATAAAGTTTGAGTTGTGAGGAAAGATTGTGAAGTGCTGTACTGGGTGTAAGCTAATAATCCTGAGGTACTAAAAAAGTATTTTCCTCAGGGTTTGATGTGAAACAACAGTTGGTCATGAAACATAAAACCTGAGAGAGACATACACTTAAGGATTGAGCCAAAAATAGGGGTTAGATAATGCTTCTGTATAAGATTACACAAGACATACTCAGACGAACTAACTAAAGGCTGGAAAATTTGCACTTGTAAAGACAATCCAGAAAATAGAGATATCAGAGTTTTCCCTGAAGCTCTGTGGCTTTACTTTGATGAGCTTTGAGCCAGCGGACAGGAAGATTCTTTTGACTTGGACGCGTTTGTTCTGTCACATTCACTGGTCATGTGCACCGTAATGAGGGAGAAAAAGAGACAGAGCTTTAGACACGGGGTACCACCCACACCATAAAGCCACCATCCCAATGTCCTGCTGCTCCTCTTTTTCTGACACAGCGTTGTCATCAACTTGGCTGAGGGAATGAGAGGCCACTATCATCCGGGTCAGTGTGCTCATCAGCCCTCCATCAATATTCGAGCGAACTGGAGTCGCTAAGCAACAGCTAACTGAGTAAAGTTGCTGGCGTGTTGACAGGAGGGGCTCCCAGTTTTGTTTGAAGTGGCTGATACTTTGCAGAGGGGCATAGAGGCTCACTAGAAGTGGCCTCTGAGAAGCTTGGAAAATTTAAATATCTATTTTGGATGCTTTTCTTTAATTTAGCATGAAAATGCTTCTCTTTCTCCCAAATTGATTAGCATGCCTCCATCCCTTACAGCCCCCTGGCTTTAATTTACAAATTAAATATTGTATTGGAGCAATATTGTTCTGTGATTGGTTGTGAGGGTCGAACTTAGATGGATCAATCAGTTTGGCAGCTCTTTACCAGAGAACACAGTGGAGAAAAATGGACAGAACCAATGTCCTTGATGGACTTGGCTTGAGGTGCTGCTACTTGGAGAGGCCACATTTAAACAGCTTTGTACTGACTTTGAACAGGAACAGCTGCAGGGCTGAACCAACCTGCTGGGGCTAAAACACACAAACAAACTCACAACTTGTATGTACGCTAGCAGGGGACACTCCAGGATGTGTCTTGGGTCACAAAAAGAGGACATATAAACATTACACAGCTGGCTCATGTCATCTTTTCAACTTCGATGAAGACTTTTAGGTTCTGTTAGGTAAGACAAGGAGGGGTTCATCATTGATGAGCTGCCTAATTGGTTATATATCTGGCTACTTTTAGAGTGTAAAGAATGAAGACGTTGTTTGTTGACAGAACCTGTCGTCCAGTTAAGTAACGTTGATAATAAATTGAGTAAGCATACATGCTATAGACAGCAGGGTCCGGTGTGGTATCAAGCTCGGTGTTAAAGCAAGCAGCCTGCAGAGTCAGTGCAAAGGATGGGTTACTCGGATCTGCACAGAACCAGTTTGTTTCATTGATCAGTGGCAAAGCGCTGCCTGCTTGTAGCTATTCCTGCGACAGTCAATACACCACTGCAGTTTCTGCGTGGCATCACGTTCCGGTTGACCTCAACAGAGAGCACTCCACATATGCCCAGTCATCATACCGGGGCCGAGCCAACAATCAATCAAACAAGATCACATGCAAAATGAGTAGCTTGCTCTGTGTGATAATAGCTGTTAATAAATGAACATGCCATGTTTTTATGCTACAGAACAGAAGCAACTACATCCAGTCATCATTTTCCTCACATTCTGTGTTTGCCTCATACTCCACACATGCGCACACATACTTTCATTTACACATGCAAAGGCACATGTTCACACACCCCTCTGATTCTGTATAATGCATAAAATTAACTATATAATTCATCGACTGCTCTCAAGTCTCTGCAGCTTTTAATGTCATCACAAAAGTGGCTGACTTCAACAGTTATTGCTGTCTCTGTAACGGAGCATCACTGCAAAGCTCGATCAGGGCTGTCGCCTCTGACTGCTGCATTCTACTGCAGCAGCATGTGCTACTTTCTGCACAAGTCTCAGCAGGATTATTTCAACGCTGTTGCAATCTCAGTTTTCGGGCACTTTTACATTTTGACAGATGATGATGCAATATGCAGTGTTCAGGGCTCACAAAACTCACTACAGATCACTCGGAAGGAGCGATGGTGTGTCAAAGTTTTCATAGTATCTAATAGTCGTTGAAGAGTTCCATGCAATAAAAGAAAAAATACACTGGAACGGAGATGTTCCAGTCAGACAGCTGCATTGGATCCAGGCCACACTTTAAGTTGCTTCTCATTTAAAACTGAGTTACCCAAACTGTTGAATACAATTCCTTCTTTTATAATAGTCATTGAATGTATTTCTTTCCTAATTTTAAAGGATATAGACCACTGTTGAAATAATCAATTATTGTTAAATGAATGCCACTATTTAATGCTGTGATCACTACAAAGAAAATAACATGTATGGAAAAATGTCATTTTGTTATTTGCATGAAACATAACCCTTTCAAATTATCAAAGACATTTCAAATTTAATTTGACTTTTTTAGTCATTTAATCCCTCAGAAATAGTATGCAGTAAGTTCTCACAGATACTGTATGATTTAATGGTGTAATGAAATCATACAACTTCTCTTCTGCCCTGCTTTGTCTTAAAATTCTATCTCAAATGACGTTAAATTAAAGAAGTAATTTTTTTCTTTTTTTGATGATTCATTTGTTTGCTCTTTTCATACAGTTTAGCTTAACTTTGCCCAAGTTTCCTATCTTCTCATATATCCACCCTTGCCTCTGTTACAGGTATCACAGAGACCATCGCCCAGTTGGCCTCAGGCTGGGTGACAGACAGGAACCTGTTCCATAAATATCACTACCACAAAGCCTACCTGATCCTCTGTGGCTTGGTCAACCTGCTCTCCCCACTGGCGACCTCCTACATCTTGTTGATGGTCTATGCTATCTTCTTTGCCATCTTCTGTGGGGGCTACATGGCTCTGCTGCTTCCTGTTCTTGTAAGGACTAACCCACCAGTGAAAGCTAATTCACATCAGTGACAGCTTCTGTATGGTTTCATCTGAACTCTAAGGGAACAGCCAAACTATAAGTTGAGTCATTCAGATGTTGGGGTGATGAGGTGAAGAACTCATCATGTTACACTGTAGGAAAGGGCAGAGAGTAAGAGCGTAGCTGAATACTGCAGTATCTGTAGCATCTTTAGAAACTACCAAACTTTCTGACATTCACACCTGCATTACTCCCATTATGGTGTCATTCAGCATTTCCTGTACCGTGCAACTCCTCCCAGTATCAGACTCAGGACCAGGTATCACGGTATCAGATGAATTCATAATAGTTGCACTTTTGTTTAAAAGTGTAAAGGTTAGCGGTTGTTATTACATCATGTAGTCATGCACTTAAGAAACCTATCGTCCAAGTAGACAATTGGAGATGTTTCCCAACCGCTGGTTAGGGTGAGATAACGCATTGAGTCATTGGGTATTCTGTATCTTTGGGCCATATCACCCTAGAAAAAACACGGATGTGGATTCGTTTAGTTTTTTCAGTGATGAGGTTTCAAAGGCCAGGACTTGCCTCTGGGCCTGACATGATGACATGCTCTGACCTTAATGTCAGGGTGATTTTATTTTTTCCCTTCTCTTCTTGGTTTAAATAAAAGGGCCATAAGACAAAACAGATTGGGGAGTGAAGATAAAACTCGCCTTCTCATCTCTGGCACTAATTATACAAACAAGGACAAATGGGCAGGCTACAAAATTCATTCTAGTTTATAAAATTTTATGCACATTGAATTAGAAGAGGAGCTGCTGATGGACATCCAGGTTTACAGACTTGTAGGTCAATTACAAAAACAAATATTTGGTCTTTGAAACTCTGGTTGGTCCATGGTAACTTTGCCAGTCACACAAAATGCGCTCAATTTGAAATAAAAATATTAGAAAAATACTAAAAGAAATGATACTGTGCAAAGTGAGCAAAAAATGTGTGCATCCAGCACAAGGAGAACAAAATACTTCATTGGTGGTTTGTTGTGCAGAAAGTAGGAAGTTGTTCAGTTTTTTTTTTTAAATCAAAAACTGTCTTCTACAATATAGCAACGCTTTTCTTCTGCAGTCCATGTAGGAAAAACCTAATTTGTCTCAGTTCAGTTAAATGCAGCTAAGTATTATTTTCTCTACTGTGTTTTCACTAAATTTATTTAACATCAAACCACAGCAGATTTATGATATAACTTTAAGGTGTTACTACTTCTTTTATTTATTGCATGGCACAATGGGAACAATAATAAAACCTCATATACTGGAACTGCTGGATTATTTCACATGTTTTCTCACAGTCTTGACAAGTCATGCAAAAAGAAAACTTTACTGAAATCTATTTCTAAAAGACTCGGCCTGTCATCTGTAAAGGTTGACCATTCTGTAAAAGTTAATTTAACAGGTTAAGAAAGATATTTATGTGAACTTAAGAAACATTTGTTTTCTGTAATATATACAGAGATTCAGAGAAATCTTAGATAAGGGAAAATAATGAAAAATCCCAGGTTTTTAAGCTGTAATTTTGTGGCAGTCAGGAGTTAACAGCAGACATTATTCTGTCATCGAAAACACTGCAGGAACAGAGAAGCAAGATCAAGAAAAGCCATCACCTTCTTGGGACAAGAAGTGGAATAAAAAAGTGTCCTTAGTGTCCTCTAATCCTTTTAGAGGCCATTCTGTCTAAGATAAAGAGGAAAGGAACATTTGGATTAGCGATTAAAAGTCCAGCATTTATGAGAGTAACAGGAAGATTTGGGCTCAGGACAGGTATGATGTGAATATCTGTGGCAGCACCATTAATGCTAAACAACAAATGCAGCTTTCTGTTTCAGGGAAGGCTTTGCTTATTTCCTCTAAAGCAGGAAATAATCCTCATTCACATTAATTACAGTGAGAACAAGAGTGCTAAATTCATCTGAACATCAGACTGTCGGAAAGCAGAAAAAGAGGAACTGTTGATCAATTATTCAGCAGGCATGAAGGGGGAAATATTTCCTTTTCAAATCAAGAGCAGCTGTCCATTTCCTAAGCTCCTAAATGCTGCTGAACATCCCCTCTCCCAACAATATTAAATGTGCTTTTGGTATAATATATGAAAAAGGATATTTTATAAATAATACATAATAATGTGAAATAGGAGTTACATTAGTAATATTTAGCCTGTACTTTCTGCTACCTCCCATCTCACATGTTTTTGGAAACTGTTTAAGATTGTGTCAAAGCTTTTACCAGGTGATACATTAGGATAAGCCTGAGGTACTTTTGTTATTTTCTAGGTTTTGCACAGTTAAACGACTGTGTGTAGGTGTCTGTGTGTGTGTGTGTGTCTTTGTCTATGTGTTTGATTTGTGCAGTGCAAGAATGCAAGCAAATCATTGTGGAACAGCTTGATGACAGAAGATCTGTGCTGCAGGTCATATATGAATACCTTCAGGCTTAATTTGTGTTTTCTGCCCCACAGGTTGATCTGGTTGGCTCAGATAAACTGAATAACTCTATGGGCTTCTCCATGTTCTTTGTTGGCTTGGGCTGCCTCACGGGGCCTCCTTTGGCAGGTGAGTGAGTCACTTCTTGGAAAACCTTCAAGACTTCCATGTGCTGACCCACTTTTTGAAATGTACAGAAACCCTTTTATATGTTCTCCATGTGTATTTGATGATAACCATGACATCTGAGAATTTTTCCATATGTGTGTTGGTTCATAATTCCTTTTGACAGGCAGTGAATAAGTGTGTGTGTGCGGGGTGGCGGCGCTTGACAGACTTCTTTATGAACATAGAGTGTTGAGGTGTGTTTGAGAACATATTTTCAGCGGGCCCTGAATTCCCTGTAATGCCTCAAAGATCAGCCTGTCAGTACTTAAGCAACAGCTGTCAAGCATGAAAACTAAACCATACAGGAAAGGAACCACCTATAGTTTGTGCTGGCCTCAGTTCTTCCTGGAAATTTGAGTTTTCTGTAAAAAAATCCACACAGAAGTCACTGGGACTTCTTCTCTGAAAGCAAGGCAGATCAATCCTTTAGAATAACAGTCGTGTGTCACGATCTTGGGGGTTTGGTTGTTTTATTAAATGCATTCATGACTCATACGGCAGGATAGTGTTGTGTGGCTGACTTGACCGGCCGGATCGAGTCAGATCAAGAAATTTTCACTTTCATTGCGGTAAAAGTGGGGCAGATTAATAATGCAATGATGCAATGACCTGCGATCTCGTGTAAAAAACAGAAAAAAAAGCCACGCTAGTTTTCCAGGACAAATAAAATCAGCTTTCAATTGCATATTTAGCCTGTATCTGATAGCGGACGGGTTGCGAAAAGTGGTTCAGTTTTGCAGGGAGGCCAAGATTATTTTACACGTCCAGACCCGCGAGTGGGGAAAAAAACAACAAAGCACATCACTACTGCAGGAGGTTTGCAGCTGGATCAAATAAAGAGATGAAATAAATGCAGGCTGCAAGTGTCACAGATTTTTTAAACATCTGTTTTTATTTTCTATTTTAAAAAAAAAGTCCTACATGTAAACTGTGGGATGATACAGAGGGCGTTTATTGTTTGCATATCAGCTGATGGCGAGTCCATCAGCACCACATAGCCACGCCTGCATCTTCCATGGAGCCAAAGAACATAATATAGTCCCAATGTGATCTCTGGTGTTAGTGTGTTATTTTTGTTCATCAGTGTTGTTCGTTGATTCAGTTTCATGGAAAATCGGCAGCAGCCATCAGCGGATTTCCTCTTTGGTTACTCTAATCACTCTGTTAGTACTCCTCCTGACTACTACTAACTATTTTCAAGTATGGCAGCTAGTTTTAGCACTGAAAATGCTTTGTGAAATATTCTTATGCAACAAATTTACGAGTCCTAAAGTTAGGACTGACACGACCAGCCGGATAGGAGCTACTTTTAGCTCTAAGATTCTTTGAGAATACGGGCTCTGATCTAGTAATGCATTCAGGACTTACACAGTATGTCCTCCTAAGAGCCACCCTTCCTTTCCTTGAACAACCATGGTACTTCTAGGAAAATTACTCATATCTCCTCATGCTATAACTGGAGTCAGTTAAAACAGGAGGGGGGCTTGAATCTGCCCATTTGGTCTCTACCCGCTGTGTTAAGCAGTCCCCTCAAAGGAACTTGTCGGGGTTGAAACATGACCAATGGTCCTGTTTTGGGTGGAACAGAAATAACTTGGGGTTCTGTTTACTGTCCCTGCTTTTTCGGTGACCATAGGGCTTTCCTCAGGGTGCGCAGTCAGACAATATTTCTAATCTTTAATTCTTCTACCTGTGGGATCAAACTCTCAGCTTCATGTCAGGATCTGATCAATTCTAAACTCATCTCAATGACTTTATTGCACAGAAATGTTTACGTTAACTTTACAAAAAGCTGGATTCTTTTGTGATATTTATAAAATTGCAATTCGTATAGTCAGACTTGAATCTATATCTAACCCTAAGGTTGTTATTCAGTGCCAGAACATGAGGTTTGGGGTGAAGATATTTATCTGTCAGATGTACAGTGACCAAAGAACACATCCAGCAGCTCAAAGGAACAACTGAAAAAGGAAAGATGGGCAAGACGGGCATAAACCTGAGCAACTTAGATCTCCCAGACAGAGTCTAATGTGTTGCTTTTGTTTTGTAGGGTTCCTCTACGACTACACTCAGACTTACGACTGTTCTTTCTACCTGGCTGGCTTCTGCTATCTACTCTCTTCCCTCTCCCTGTTCCTGGAGCCGCTGGCTCAGCGCTGGAGGGCCCGGAAGAAACTGTCCCAGACAAAGAGCGCAGAAAGCAGCTGTAAGACCAATGGGTGCTTCACCCCCGACCACCTGCAGAACGGCGCTGTGTAGGAATGAAATCCAGGGAAGAATCTTGAACCAACATGCCCAAGACCACAGGCCTGCATACCTTGGACCCCGGACTCCCGCTTAAAGTTGGGATCGTGATCATAAATTTCAGCAGGAGTGTGGCACCGGAGTTACATTAACAGGCCGAGAAACACGTGATAGTCTGAACATGTAATCATGCAGAATTTTTACAAAGCCAAAATTCTCGTGCTTTTTAGTCCCCTCTTCTTCTTATCAGAGATACAAGCATCAAAGCTGAAGTCGGTTCTCACATGCATAATTTATTGAGAGAAAAATAAATTGTTTCCCGTTGCAACAACAGACCTGCAGCGACTTTGCTGCAGTGTTTCACTGCACAATATGATGCCAGGATCCAAGCAAGGCAGTTAATCTGAAATCTCGTCTTCCATCAGCTTTTCTATGTTAACAAAAATGGAAGCACATACCCATGAGGAGGTATGCTGCAGCCTAAATCCGTTTCCACTAATATGCACTTGGAGCAAAGTTGTGATTATGCTGCATGACTTTTTCTATTAACTGCCATGTAGTCAAAATACTGAGCAATCACATCATTGCAGCCTTCTCCTACGACACAATGTGTAATCTTGTATATGAAGCCAAAAAAGCACAATAGCTTTTGTAGATGGACAGAAAATGTATGCTTTCAGATTATTGTAAGCATGTAGTAGCATTTAACTTTCAGCAACGCACACTAATCTGCTGGTATTTCCGTCTCTAATTGTAAAAATCTGAATGTGTTTTGGGTTTTATTTTAGTCAACAATTTCAAATATGTCTGCAGACTTTAATGCAGTCTCACTGCTCTGTGCTCTTCATGTTTGGTTAAGGTTTTTTAGAATATCTTTTATCATTTGAATCCCTTTTCTTTCAAAACTATCTGCAGATTTCTCTGTGCCTTTTTTTTTTGTCTGAATGTCACTATTTTTACTCGCTGATGTTAACTCAGTTTTTCCATACTTTCCAATCTTTCTGGGAACTAATTTTAAATTTTATGGGTTTTTTTGGAGCCCCAAAGGTGTACTAGGTAATAGGTAATAGTTAATAGGTGACTCTGAAAATGAGACATTCAAGGGCAGTTGGAAGTTCTGTGAAAATCTAACTTTTACGAATCCTGGCTTTATGTTTTCACATCTAGTAGCAGGAATGTTCAGCTGCTGACATTCCTGCTTTCACCCCTTATTCCCAAACTGACATTTAAACTGCTTTCAGCTTATATAGGTCATCAGCAGCACCTGACACTTTAACTGATTATACTCCTCAAATGAAGTGAACCGCTTCTACCAGCACAAGTCACAACTGTCACCACTTATGTAACAGTGTGATTTATTCACACATCCCCTAAGATGTTAGCTGCTTCCCTTTTTCTCAACCTCATAATGTTATAAAGGATTATTCAAGCCCTTGAAACCCTCAGGTCCTTGTCAACTTTAACTTTCTCAGCAGATTTCCTGTCCTGTTTTGGTCTCAGTCATTTCACTCTGCAAATTAAGCTCACACGGCACCTTTCTTATTCACATTTTATGAATATTGAACCTGTTTACAATGGCTGCTGCTGCAGAAAGTATTTTTTTTTTTTAAATCATAACCACAGCTTTTTCATATTCAGTGATGCCGCTACCAACCACCCATCTCCTTTTTTACCCACCAAGCAAAACAAATATCATGTTCCTTCACCCAGGCATACCTCCAAGTCATTGCTGCCCCAGGGCTGTTCTATGCAAGTGCACCAACCCCAAAACGCTCATTCCTCCCCTGTTAATTAACGCACAAATGTTTTTTTTACATTTGCAAATACACCAGCTCCTAAGAGAGGAAGCCTGTTGGAGTGTTTTTTATGCTTTGGTTGCTGTCGGGCTGAGGGGTAACAGAGCTGATGAGCTCTACTGAACAACAGGGGTTTCTGTGCTGTTATTTGTGATGATTTTGTTAGCATTGTGTATCCGTTTCTCTGACCAGCCGTGCTGACAATGTGTTGTTACCCCAACTGTACTGTGTTACCCCAGACTTTACAGTGCCTACAGGCAGCCGACTAATGCAATCTCGCAGCGTTACAATGTTTATACTTAGTCTGCTGGTTGTCGAATCTTTTTTATAATGTAATGATTTTTGTGTTTTCAATGGGTTTCTTGTTTTTTCCACCACTGTTTGCCTTATGAGGTTATGTATCCTTTACTAATTTTTCTGTAATGTCAGCCAAAGATCACATCATAAACCTACCTTCAACTTAAGGGCACAAAAAAGCATGGATGGTTATTATAATTCAAGCCATTTTGACCACCTGTTATTCAGCATTTTCCTGGTCTTCTCTGAGGACAGGCTAGAATCTGGTGATGTGTTTTGCCATGCTGCCCTCTCATGGCAGAAGGAGGCTCCTATTCAAAGAATGCTGCCTCAATTAGTACCAAATTATTCCCCCTCAACTCGCTTACACAATAATGCCCAATGCTCTTTGTAATGTTTCTATAACGACAGTCATGCACAAAAGCTCTTTTGGCTCACGAGTTGCATTCACTACCAATATGCTTTTGTGATTTAGGTTCACTGAAGCTTTTGTACCATACGAACTCTTTTAT
Source organism: Craterocephalus amniculus (assembly GCA_036024015.1). Taxonomy (NCBI): domain Eukaryota; kingdom Metazoa; phylum Chordata; class Actinopteri; order Atheriniformes; family Atherinidae; genus Craterocephalus; species Craterocephalus amniculus. The sequence continues at coordinate 15,384 of JAVQJG010102598.1, forward strand.
GATACGTATTTGATGCTTTAAAAGTAAATTTGGTTATGGGTTATTTTACTTCTTAGTCATCTGGATATGTTAAATATGTAAGCAGAATGTCTGAGTAATTTTAATGTCCTTTCAGTGATGACTCAAACACCACTGATAAAGAACTGGGTGCTTTTTGGTGGCATCTGATCTTGTGTTTTTTTTTTTTTTTTTTTGTTGCAGCAATTGCATTAATGGGGGATGTGTTTTGGTTCCTGGGTTTATGACAGATTGACTTTTAAAAATATGTCTAACCAATCATAGATAATCTGTTCCGAAGCCGTAGACTTTGTTTTGAAGCTTTGTAACACAGTGCACAGGTCAGCTGTAATAAACTGATGTGTGACTTAACTCTGTGAATGTGTGATTCAGACAACTCAGAAGCATCAAAGACAGAAAAAAAAATCCACATGCTATATAACAAATTAAACATACTTTATTCACACAACACTCAATAACTCAAGCATGTTTACATTTTGTAATAAATTACAGTTACAATTAAAGTACAGTTCAAGGCCTGTTACAATATTTGCCGCATATAGGATCACTTCAGAGTGATAGTGCAAAATCAAAAGCACGCAGTTTACTTACAGAAGACGACACCTTGAAGACGTGCCCAGTGTCCTGGACTGCTTTCCAGTTTTTTCTCTGTAGAGAAAACAACAAACATTTTCATGGACAGTGTTAGATTACTGGTAGTTTTAATGGTTTAAATGTAAGAGGAAAAACAATCTTGGTGCCAATAAACACTTATGCCAGATTTATTTGCTCTGTAATTATAGCCTGATAAAATAAAATCAGTGCCATGGGCTGCCATGAGCCTCACAGGAACATGAAATCTTTTGCTTTTGCAATGGGTTACACTTAATCCCAACAGTTTCTTTAAATGTGATGCATCACAAAGGATGTCATGAGTTGGGTCATGGGTTCAGTTCATTGTTACGTGCAATGAGCATTGGTCTGCACCAGATCTGAAAACATAATTTGAAGCATTGACACACCGCCAAGGTGTCCCATCAGCAGCAGTGGCACATGATTGGTTTTACTGCTGAAACTTTGACTATAATCTCTATATTTTCAATATAAACTTTAGTTTTTATGTCCAGCTTTTCCAATTTATAGGTAACTAGAGTTCAAGAAGTATCTATTCAAATTTGTGAAACTGTAACAGACATTTGTGTGTATACATTAACTTTAAATTGACATACCCTCCTGTTGTTTGGACTTTAGGTGAGCATTTGACTTTAAATTATAAATATCAAGAATAACTTACCAAAAATGCTCTTGCTGTTCGTGTCATGTTTCACAAATGCATTCAGAGAGAATTAATTCAAGTTAACTTTGTTTATTGAAACTTCGGCAGTTCATTAGTCTGAATATGCTCTCAGCAAAGTAAAAAGACATACTAGCACTTAATGTTGGTACTTTAAAATCATCATCCAGGGATTGTTCATTACCATAACCAACATTATGGGGTTAATAATTTCATCAAAGTGTCTTTTTGCAATAAGTAGTCTATGATTAGGGCAAGTAGTCTATAGAGGTTTGGACTAGTGATGCAAAGAAATACTCTGCTAACCAACACTGTAGCTGTATTAAGGCTGTAGCAGAATCTAATTATATAACTGGATTAAATAATGTTTCTGCTGGTAAATAGAGGAGTAATGACCTCATTATCCTTAGGATCAATACAGTAAGTAACTTTAAACGGAAATCCGATATTATTCAGTTAATTAATTATCAAGTGCCTTCCAAAATTCAAATAAATGTAAAACAATCTAGTATGTAAATTTGAGTGAAATGGAGCTTGACTGGGTCAGAATTATACTTGAGTACCTAAATATTCATCACCACCACTGCTTTTAGTTATTTATTACAGTGACAAAAATGCCAGAATTTATCTGTTAAACTGAAGCGCTATGGGCAATTTTATATTGATGAAATGAAATGCTCTTATTATCTTACATCAGTCAGAGATTTTCCCCATTACCGTCAGTAGAATTAACTTGCAAAATTGCAAAACAGGAGTGCACTAATTTGCATTTCCTACTGTACAACATGTGGTGTTGACACTTGATACTCACCTCTGCTGCCTGAGCCACCGATACAGTCATGGCTGGCAGTGCCTGTTCATCTTACTCACCATCATACTGTTTGTGTACAGCAGGCGTACAGCTCTACCAGCTCTGTCCTGAGTGGCAGGTAGTGCACTTTAGGAGAGAAGAGCAGGTGCTCCGTGCTCCTCCAGATGGCAATGTTTCTCAGGTGAAGTAAGCCGTCCTTTTCAGCACAGGATGCTTTAATTGTTTTCACACAAATATGGCTAAGATGTACTGAAGTAGGGAATGGAAACATTTCTTTCCTGTGTAAAGAGGCTTTAAGCTTGAAAAAGAGAACTAAACAGGTGTCCTAGAAGTACTTTGGCGAAGGGTGCGATCCGCTTGCGTGGAGTCCTTCCAGGGATGGCAGAACGAGTCAACCTGTTCCACTCTCATTTCCATACAGCCGGGCCTCAGATGGCAGCAGGAAACAGCTTCACTCAACTCCGCAGAGAGGAGTCAAGACCAGAGCCAATAAAATTCCTAGCTGAGGTCTGAGCCAATCCTCTTCCCTGATACAAACAATTAGTCAAATCAAATCCTAACTGGGCAAAGTGTGATAAAAACAAATCAGCCCAGGGGTTCAGCTGGGCCTCTGCAGTGAGTCAGCTTGAACTGTAGATGCTACGCAAATTTCAGAGTTGTGTCACTTTCAATCTCCCCAGTGGAGCGTGTGACGGCCAGTGATGAGTTTCCCTTGCCTCCTATTCAGGAATATTGCAAATGAAACCTTTTGAGTAACGGCCACAGAAGGTAAGAGGATACTGCCGTGTGATGCCGTTTTCTCCGGGACTCGCCTCCATAACTGCACCGCTGTACACATCTGCCGCCGTTTCACACTGCAAACTGGAATCTGGGCAGCAAACAAGGTCAAGTGGAAGCTCCTCAATCCTGATCAGGTGTTCGTGTGCCAGCAGGACCAGTTGGAGGAGGAAGGAATTTATGACGGCAGACTTAGGAGCTCAGAACTGATCCTCACATGAAACATGGGTCTCTCCTCACTGGAGCTAAACGATTCGCAAGTCGTCTCCCCTGCTGCCAGCAGAAACCAAATTTCAAGTGACAACTCCTCGGAAACACAATAAGGTACCGCAGCTTGTTTCTTCAATTCACTTCCATCGAAGAAACACGTTTCCCTTCAAATGAACAATTTATTGATATTCTGTCACATTAAGTGCCCAAAACGCACTTGCAGGTATGTCAACAGCTTCGCACGGGCACAACGGGTTTTCCTTTCCCATGACATCAAAGCGTACATTGCTCAATTGTCCAATTAAAACAGAAGTCATCACATGTGCAGATGGGCTACACAACTTAAAAGCTCCCTCGTCAGTGTGTGTGGGGGGGGCTCACAAACATTAAGATGCCTCTTCCTGCAGCTCTGCACTCGTCTCCTCAGGAGTCCAGTTTCAGTCGGTGTGATATTCACATGTACAATAATTTGTCACATGAATGTTTTCAATAAATATAAAACCAAACAGAGCAAATTATAATTCATAAGGAGCTACTGCATGACAAACATACAATGGCTACAAAATGAAAGGAAAGTAGGCCCTTGAAAGATGTTGGCAAGCATGAGTTAAATACTGTTTAAACTGAAACCTCTAAAATGCAACTCGGCATTTGCTGTTTGAGTACATCTAAAATTTATAAAACTGCACGGACCTACTACTGCACAAATAGCAGGCTTGTTACCTTGCGCCAGTATTTTATTGGCTTTGAATATCATTGTCTACTAGTTTCTGAGAGAGGAGGGGGGAGGGGCAAAACCCAAGGAAACTTTCAAACACCAAAACAAAACCCTCTAAGCTCTTTTGTCAGTTCCTACCGTAGTTTTTCATAGATTACATTAAACAACCATTTCTAATAAAGGGATGCACTAAATAAAACACTGAGTATTAAATACGAGAACGGTGTTAGTATTTGCTTTACTAAAAGCTTCATGTATTACTTCATAGGCTGTCCTCGGGGCAAAAAAAATGTCACATCTGTTAGCAATCTGCATTCCACACATCACTGATAAGAGGTAATTTGGGGTTTTTGTTGTTTTTTTACCTGTGAAAACACATTTAACTTTACAGTCTAAGCTGCAATTTAGAGCTCAAATCAAGAGGAACATAATTCACACTCATACACTGATCTTGAACATAATTTGCCGTTTTTATCACATAGATATAATATAGGTAATTGAAATGTATGACCTGTATCTACAGTTTTACCTCATGACCTTTGTGTTGTCCAATTTAGACATTGCACAGATTTAGTTTCAGCAAAATAAAAACACATGACACATCTCTTGTTCAGTGCATCACACACATATACAGTACTAGACTTTTGACTAGTGGTGTCCACACGCATTTTTATATCTATATATATATATATATATATA
>JAVQJG010102615.1:0-15052 GCA_036024015.1 Craterocephalus amniculus
TCGTCGCTGCTCCATGTTAGCTATGTTGACAGTTGTGCTGCCAACGGCTGCCAGTCGTAGTAGCACTACGTCACTGACTTGAGCCCGGCTCTTTGAATAAGCTCAAATTTGATTGGCTCACACTTTTTTGGGATTTTGGAAATCGGTTGAATAGGCCTCCTGGCCAGACTATATGGAGCTTGCGAATTTTAGTCGCGGTAGCCAGGCTACATTTGAGCTATGTTATTATCTGAGATGTGATGTGAGGACTGATACTGAAATATCAAATCCTCACAAGCCATCCATCCATCTTCGGCCACCTAGCCGGGAACGGGTCATAGGTTAGGAGCCTCAGCAGAGAAGCCCAGACCTCCCTCTCCCAGGCCACACTAGCTAGTTCATCCGAGGGTGATCCCTAAGCGCTCCCAGGCCAGCTGAGAGAATCCCTTCAGCGTGTCCTGGGCCTTTCCCGGGTCTCCTCCTGGTGGGACATGCCTGACATACCTCACCAGGGAGGTATCCTGGAGGCATCCTAACCAGATGCCCTACTGTATGCCTGAGCAACCTCCTGGGCTGCTATTAATTTCTGCAGCCCTAGATAACTTTAAGTTTCTCTCCTCATTTGTCCTCCTCATTTCCATTCCATCCAATGTAGCAAACATTTTGCAACGATTCAACTGGAAGACTGCCAGTTGAATCACAGGTTTCCAAATCGATTGAACAAATCTTTGACTCAGGGTCACCGCTAGACCTCAGTATTTCTAAAACCCTGGATATGGTCCTGCTTGCACTCCAACCACACAGCTTGGTTTTGCTGAGTGCAGTGAAGGGAAAGTGAGGACCCAGAGCAAATAAAGCAAAGGTATGAGCTGAATGGTGCTGCAAACGTGAGTCATGTAATTCACCGTAATATCACATCCCGCTTTCTAGAGGTCGTTTTCCAGCAGTCAGTCCCACAGAAGTGGAGTCTTGATCTCAGAATACCCTGGAGAACACCTGCAGCCTGAATTTGAAAACAAATTGATAGACTGTATTTTTTCAGAAATGTTTGTACAGTACCAGCTTAATGAATTCATTCATCTAAATACCCGCAGGGAACTGACAAAAGCGGAATAATGAAGATGAGATTCGAAAATAAGAAATGCTCTTCTTGGAGTCTCAGGTACACACAGCTGTGATCCCCTTCATGTGTTATTCAGAAATCAAAAATAACCTCCTAACAAACAATTTTCTTACCAGCTTGAATCAACACTGAACTTTTGATTAATGCCCCATTTTTCAGAAAGTGGAGTTGCGTGTCAGTAATGGGAAAATCTAAATGGGAAACTCATTGTGAATAAGAAAAGGGGAAAAGATTAATAAAATAGGCAGCAGAAAGTAATTCTCTCACATTTCATCTTATCTGTTTTACATTATTTCTCCTGGGAATCTCGTACCTTTGAGATATACAGCTCCACACAAATAATCAATTAAGCCTGCAGATTTGTAGAGATGCAGCAGTTGCTGTCAGGGCTTCAGCCACTTTCAATGGATTATTTTCTTGATAAAAAGAAGAGAGTAACAAAGGCTCTTGTTGATAACAAAATTGTGGGCTAAAATAATGAATTCCTTTATTATGAGCAGCTGTTTTGTCAATAATTCAAACTGGCCAAACTGTTTACCATTTTCTAAATACTTACTTTTAGCCTGACAAAGAAATCTGCTGTCTACACAAATATGGAGACCCTTCCCAGAGATCCGCCCCCCCTTAGAAACAGACAATTTCCTAATTATGGTGTTACAATTTAGGAATTGACAGTTAGGGTCTTTATCAGCAAAGAGTTTGCTGAATTAAAGCTTGAAAGCTCTTACTGGGAGATCCACTGTGTAATCCACATAAACCCTTTTGTGTCACAGCAGCCAGTCATGTTTGAAGTTGATGACCTGTCATCTCAGGAAAGGTAATCTTCCAAAGGAACTCATCATGTCATGAGGCAACAACACAAATTTTCCTTCCTGCTGCGAGCTGCCAAGTATTCGTCAGATCACGAAGCAGTCCCAGACGTGGTGTGCTTTACCAGTCCTGGCTGCATCAATCTCCTGAGACCAGGCGGCTGTGCTGAGCATCCAAACAGATGTACCACCCCACCGCAGCAGCAGCGCTGCCCTCCCCTCTATTGTCTCCCAGCACTAGGCCTGTCACCGCTGTCAACAGCTTGAGCTCCCACACTCTAATGGGAGGAGGAGGTGCCAAGGAGGTGGAGGGAAGAGTGTGTGTGTGTGCTGAATGTGATGCGCTCCCCACAGATACATTGTCCAAGTGTACCACTTTCTCTTCACACTGCCACAACCGACTGCCACTGTTTCCTTCTCTGTGGCCCTCATGGGGAAAAGAAGCAGTGACAACGGCGCTTCCAGCTGTTTCCCATAAGGAATTGTGAAAGACAAACCTTGGAGCTTAAAAATCCCAAATGATCTCAGACATTCAGGTGCCTTGATACAAGAATATTTCCAACCACCGTCAAACAGGCTTTGTGTGAATTTCTAATGGTCCCTTTGTCCTTGCCTTTACACATTCACAGTGAAAGGACAGAGCCTTGTTCTAGTTCCAGGATGTGTTGGAGACATCAACAAACCCTTTCAAGTCATCAGCACTGGCACAGGTGGTGCATGTTACAGGAATATTTTCTAATGAAATATTAAGCAAGAATGAGCTTCAGCGCAATCAAGCATCAAAACACCCAGAACAACAGCTCTAGTGCTCTTTCTGCTGAGCTACAACTGTGCAGCTCAAATGGAATATGATTGTAAAGGGCTGCCTCAGATCAGGTTACAACAATCCTCTTTCCAACTGATTTCTACTTATGTGACTGGAGAGGAGAAGCCCCACAAATTTCCCAACTTTGAATGAACACTGTTCCAGCTGTGGTGCTCATAATGAAAACGAGGAGACGTAAGACACGTGAATTGGCCCGTCCCAGGCCCTTCCAAGCAGTTAGCACTTTGACCTAGATTAACTGTCTATCAGGGGTGCACTTGGGAGGGATGCTGTTAGAAGGCTGTGTTGATGCCTGCACATTTCCACTGGAAATGCGCACTTAGCATGTGTTCTCCCCTGATAAATATGCAGACATGCATATGGTCCAAATTTTCTACCCCATCCCTTGTGCGATATTTTTAAGATGTGACCCAAAATGATTACTATTTGAAACTGTTAACTGGTCTCCAGGGTAAAAATATTCAATTAGTTATCTGGTAAATCACAATAGGCTAATGGACTGTATTTTTTTCGCAAACTGAAACTCCCTGAATGCCCTCTGTTGTGAGTCATAAACATATGTTCTTGTGCTGCTCTCCCTGAGGTCATTCACTATAATAGAAACACAGACCCACGTGAATTAGCAGAAAACATCTTGTCATCTTTGCTACTCTACAGAAAAGAAAGCTGAACAGTGGCTACAGGCAAAGGAGAAAATGGACAACCCAAGAAGAAAAAATGACTGAAAAATGGGCCTGAAAGAAATTCCCTCTCCCACTCCTCTCTTTTTCTCCATTTAAGAGACAGTAGAAGGGCTGAGGAGACTTGGCTCTGCCTTAGAAGCACTTAAAAAGCCAAGGTCACCTCCTGGTCAAATCTGTGAAATGAGAAAATGGTTAAAGGTCCAAAAGGCCGGTGGCAGATAACGCGAGAATGCACTATCGTCCCTCTACACATTTAGTGAAGGGGGGTGAGCACAAGGAGGCTTTTCCTTGTTGAAATTAGGACTGGAAACACAATAAGATGGCCCAGTTTCACCCAGTATGACAACGCATACACTGAAGTGCTCTTAGGGAATGAGGTTTTTGTCCAAGCAGAGGATAGACAGCCAAAGAGCTGAATGTGAGCTCACACAGCTGGGTTATGAATTTAATCACTCAGGTAAATTTAGAGGTGCGGCCTTGTGCTTCAATGCATGTCGAGAATCGTTAGCATCACCCCAAAAATGCATCCCTGAAGTGAAAACTGGAATTGTACTCATTCAGTGTTGCAAGGTCCATCTGCTACTGTTTTCCTAAGGTGCAAAATGGAATACTAAACTACAACATCACAAGTGTATATAAGGGGTCCATCAATCCTACAATATCTCTGGTGCAGGGCTCATATATTTTTTATGCAGTAAATAACATTTTAATTTGCATAGTAAGGGGCTTGTAGACGGGACTCACAAAATCCATTGTCACAACCTATAAACATTAACACATAGGAACACTGTTGCCTTCTGTCCTGCCATCACTGGTTACAACTGCTGTACTTGGGCATGTCTGGGCTATCTTTTTTTTATGAAGTCTAACCAAAAAGCAAAAATTACTAGACATCACATTTTGCCCAGAATAAGAGAAGTCAATGGCAGGCTTTCTCCCCATTCTCTATTCTATCCTTGCATTTCAGAAATAGCCTTTTTACTCCCAGAACACAAGTTCTTTCTGCATCCTCTGTGGTTGCTTCTTCCACCAACACTGAATGGTCCAGACAGATGGGAGTGAGGCTGGGTCAGCTCACAACACTCACCACCAGTATGTCTTCATTGTCAACAAGGAGGCGGAGGAGTCATGTTCTGGGGTTGGGGAGAATTTTGTATGTCTTTCGCAAGTAGAGGATGGATTTAAGATGATCTCTAAGGGTACTGAGAGTTCTTTGAAAAAAACGGTCCTACCTTGGTGGAAGAAACAACCACAGAGGATGCAGAAAGAACTTGTGTTCATGAATGATAACGCTCCATCTCATGCATCTGCTCTCCCCAAGGACTGGATTACTAAACACAGCATCAAAGATGAACAGGGCATGTTATGGCCGCCTTGCTCTCTGGATCTCAACATCATAGAACCTGGGACTTTTTCTTGAATATTCATGGCATTTTGTTTGTTAATGAATATCTTGTTGTATTTTCAGTGGTTTTGTTATCATAATTTCCCGTTTAATAAAAACATTCAGATCTGCATAATAAGTTTGCACAGCTCTCACATGGCAGTTTTTTTTTCTAATCTTATAATTCCCTTAAAAAATGTTGTAAAAATACCTATGGGTTTTTTGCAGAATTATTTAATCAAAATATACCTGGGTTTCAAAACCCTTTGATATGCTCTCATGGTATGCTTGCATAATGACTTAGCACAAGGTGTATGCTTCCTGTTAGTATGAACGCTAGATTTTATGAGTGATTTTATCACTGTTTTTTCCCCCAAACTTTTCAAACAGTGCTTTTACAGCCACCTCTTTGCAATCAAAAAAAAAGTTTTGTTTTTTTTTCTACAAATTCTTACAAGTAGGCTTCCATTTTGAAGAAGTGTTTACAATTGCAAATTGGTGTTTGGGTACAAAAAAAAAGCTTGCTTTGCCATTCACAATGGCATTATTTTCCCCCAAAAATCGGTTTTTATATCCAACCTCAAGATGATGAATTAAATACTAATAAAAGAGACCTGAATAAAAGACAAACTGATTGTGTGATGGGCTAAATATTTTTTTTCTTTGGATCTGCACCGATTTCATTTACAAGAGATGTCAGGAAGGGCTTTTGTAATGAATAACATGATTAGTAACGTAGTTTAGAAGATGCAGGTTAAGCTTGACAAAGTCAAACACTACTCATAAAAATGCCTTTTGTCTCTCCTGCTTTCATAATTCAGACCAGAATTTTAAATACAAGGGTTTGAATGGCAACTTTTACACTCCCTCAAATGATCTGCATAAATAGAGTAATTACACTGAAGTATAGTAATTTGTAAACAAGGAATTTCTCTTGAACTTTGTATGATCATCTAAAACACTTGTTCAAATTGGATGGGAATTAAAATTTTAATCAGCACAGGAGTAATTTTGAAACAAAAAAACCTAGGTATTTTGGACATCAACATCAAGCCTGGAGGGAAATAACTGAACATTCAATATTTCAGGGAAATCTAACAATTCTTTAATAGCTGTGAAGGTGAGAATCATCAAAACTTCACTGTCAAATTCAGTAACTGCAGCTTGTGTAGATTCTGGAAGAAAAGCATCTCAAATCCGAAGGTATCAGGCTCTATTACTCTGTTTACAACATGCAGTGGAGTGCAGTAGTGTTCACCATTTAAATCCAGACATCTGTAATCTGTAAAGGTTTATACTTCAAAAGCAACCTTCACAATCCCATAGAGATAACACGCATGCTTTCCACCCACAAACGGGGAGAGAAGAAACATGTACAAATTGAGACAAACAGCACAACACCTCAGTGGAAAAACCCATTTCCTGTTAGCCTCCCCAGTTTCAAAAACAAACTTCTAGAGGCGGCGATCACTGATCCATTGACTACCTATCCCAGTGCTTGACTGATTGGAGAATATCCCATATCCCTACATCCTCAGATTCTCCCTTGTCTCAATCATGAATATTTGATGAAGGATGTGTGGGTAGGCCAATCACTAAAAGACATTTATCTCCAATACCCCTGACTCAGCAGCCCCTGCTGAGCTTTGCCTTTGGTAATCAAAAATAAACCTTTCATGGATGAACAGAGCCTTTAAAAAAAATCATTAATGTCACAGAAACATATGCATGAAAGATAGGCTTGATTTTATGCTGTGATTGCATTAAGAATATCCGCCGAGACATTAAGGTTTTATTTTTTCTATTACTATATGTTTGTCTGCAAAACATAAATGAAAAGGTGCAGCGTATTGTTTGTACATCTAGTCTGCATGTGTAGACTGTGTTTGGCCTCCCATGAGTCTCCAAGAGCACATGCTGTGTATTAATGAGTTATTCTGGGATTCGCGTCTGTACCTACTCAACCTTAACGACCGTGTTTGTGCAGCGGCAACACTGCAGAGTGTTCAGCAAATTCCTGCGGTCACTGCCCAGACCTTGAGTTTTCCATCATCAGCCTATCATTTTATAACCTTGGTTATGCAAAACACTGTGGCATTTGTGGGGACAGAAATAAGCTTACAGGTCCTCATAAAACCGGATTCCAATTCTGTAGCCTTTTAATAATGCCGCAACGGGGCAATCTATCACTTTAGTTTAACTGCTGCAATCCTTCTCTTACAAAATTGTGGGAAATGTGAAATTTCTGCTCCAAATCACAAAATCCCCGTAGCTGTAGATGGCTTAAAATTTAAGCACCTGTCCAGAAGCCTGATATTGTACAGTAACTGTTATTAATTTCTCACCTTTTCTACAGAAACACTGTGGACATTTTCAGAAGTGGGCAAAAAAGTCTCTGGAATTACTGCTTTTACCCATATCTACTTCTGTGATGCCACTGATTAGATTGTGTCATTGCCATGGATAGCAGCGCAACATTTTCCATTTAATTCATTGCCATATATTGATAAAAGAAAGTTTCCAGTAGCAGCCTATCTTTTGCCTTTTAAAGACGTGGAGGCATTTTATTGCTTAAATCAGCTGGAACTAAATGAGGTAACAAGCTAACTCTCAATAATAGTTAAATTAAGAAGTACTGTATTTCAGTCCTCTGTGAAATTTTTGCTCAGAACTAAATACTGATGTCTCTATGTTGACAACACTGTGGGCCGGATCTACAAAAATCCCAATCTGTGTTTGGTAACTTGCCTGTGCAACCTAGAATTGTGGCTGAACCACAGTTAACATGTGCAAATGTGTTGCACACACGCTATCAAAATGAGAGTTTTGCACGTATCGTGGTTTGCAGCACAGCGAGTTTGGAGAGAAGAAGGCATAGAATGAAATTTGACCTGGTGAAGATATAGATTTCAGTGAAAAAGGCAAAAAAAATTAAATAAAACAGATATCAAATAAAAATGATACAATAGGTGTCACTGACACTACTGTAGTTTGAAGATATCAATATGGAGTAGCTGCTGCACAAATCAAATAGTCTGCAGGCCTTGAAGATGGTCTGACATCTATTTCACACAAGGTGTGAGATCGTCATTAATGCTCCAGCAAGAGGGATTGAAGGTGGGTTACAGACAGTGGTGGGGCTCTCAATAAAAGCAGCTCCAGAGCGGCTTGGAGAGGTGAGAGGTGAAGAGTGCAACACGAGAGAATCTCTCCTTCAGCCTGGAGGAGAGGGGCATGCTGAGCATATCCAAAATGAAAATATGAGGTTAGAAAAAAGTGAAAAATAGAGAAACAACAAAGTCAGCTTTAATAACCATTAGAGGCTTGAATGTTCTGTTTGGTTTGTCGTGTTTGCTGTGTATTATGAATCAGACTGATGTGATTCTGCAATCCTGCAGCACTGGACCATTTCCTCTCATCCAGTAGCTGCAGCCATATCAAGAATCAAGAATCAAGAATCTTTATTGTCATTATGCATGGCACAATGAAATTCTGTTTCAGTAGTTCCCGGCTTAAATGCACACAGTAATACAAAGTAATATGTGCAGAAAACTAAGCCAGTTAACACCTGCCTTTCAGAAGTGCTAAATATAGACACAAAAACAGTTACTGCATGTTTGGTAAATCAATTTGCACGTGCAAAGCTGAAACTTGCATCTGCACCTACCAGTATTTCGCATGCTTTATTTCCCCCGATTTAACAGGGTGCCAGGTTATTAAATCAGCTGCAACATGTTTTTGAGTGTGCTATCAAATTTGTGCATTTTTTAACACATGAAACCTTTTGTAAATCTTGTCCTGAGTGTAAAAGTAAGACCATCCTCACTGCTACTAGTGTAATTGTTTCTGAAGATGTTTTAACTGAAACAAAAAACTAAAGCTGAAGTTCTAGTTCTAGCACAAGATTATTCACAAGTGGGAAAAAATGATTCCTCAGCTGCATTTCTGGAAGAAAAAAAAACATGATGAAAACTATCAAACTGGCTGGTGGACAGCTGATGACTCAGGCTTGTATTGTAACCCCAAGACCTGGAGACTTTTGAGTGGAGAGTTAACTCCTATGCATACCAAAATAGTATAGTATATAGTATAGTATAGTAGTAGTAGTATAGTAGTAGTAATAGCATAGTAAAATTTAGAGGTCATCTGTCCGACCAAAGCTGGTAAAACCATGATCCTGCAACAGGTTAACAATCGAAAGTACACCAGCAAATCTACAACGCAATAACAAAGATCAACCACAGTCTGACTGAAATGCTGCGGGAGGACCCTCACATTTATTCATTTAATAAACAATGAGATGATGCTACATACCAAGAGTTGATGCTCATCCCGGGTTTGCATTTACTAAATTTTCAGCAATGAAAAAGGACAAAACTACTTTTTTTTCTAATTATGTCATGAAAGAGAGTGTACTTTAATTTCCATGCATGCATCAGCACAGAAGCCAGTGAAACCATGTCCCTTGTTTTCAGAACTTCATTCCTTTCTGTCTGCAATTACTCTCATGGTGGAGCTGTTGTCAGTTTGAGATGCTGACAAAGGATGCCCTTTGCTTTTGAAGTGCTCCATCTTGCCTCAGGTAAGAGTCCATAACTTGGCAAAAACAGAAAGTTTTTGTTTAGTTCTCCGCCTCAGGCTTGCTCTCAAACCAAGCAAGCCCCTCTGAAGTTGAAAAATACACATTACACATCCAAAATACTATGTCAAAGTAAGAAAAAAAGAAAAGAAAAGAGAAGAAAAGAAGAAACAATAATTAATTTCTTCAAAGTGCAACCAGACCACTCTATCAGGAGAGTATGTTGCATATTTTCTTCTACCTTTTGAAAGAGCAAATCAGAATTCCCTAAAAGCTTGTCTGTGTGCATTATTAATGTCTTTAGAGTGAAAGAAGTAGCCAACAGCAAGCCTTGAATGCAAATCTTCACCTACCAATGTAGGAAACAGAAATACAAAACAGCCTGTAAATGCTCAACTGTTTACTGTTCACATCTTTTTAACATTATTTCTGTATTTAAGTCATGTTATACCTCGTACAAATTTATTTCTAAGGCTTATAATCACAGACCGCATGGTCTCCTGGAGGTGAGAGTGGTGTTTTCAGCACAAACATATTCCGCAGACGCAGCCGTTCTCCCATCCAGAGTAGAGGCTCTTGTGGTTTATTATTCTGCGCAAGTCGGCATACAAGCTTGGCTCCACCTTTGGCTCATTTCCGAACAATTTCCAAGCTTCCTGTAAAATGAATATGCATTAGTTTTTTCCCCTCTTTTTTTCAGGGAAACCATTTGCAAGACAGAATGATAATAAGGAGAAAGTGGTTTAAAAAAACCAAAACAATTAATCTCATGTAAAACGGTTGCTCACTGCCTCTAATGAGATGCCATTTCAATAAGCTGTTATGTTGAACAACAAAGCCATTTTGTAAACATTATTGTTTGTTTGTTTGATGACACGCAGGCAATGGAACGAATTGGATTTTGTTAAAACTAAAACACTTCTCAAGGTTTGATGCAAACTATACTTTTAAACATGTGATTTGTCATGTCCAAGTTGCACAAGTAGCCATTGGAGCAGAGCTGCACACCGATGCTGCATATTACTGTGCCTTTTGTTTGAAAGTAGTCTATAAAAGGCTGTATTAACATTAAATAAGCTCTGATTAATGCTAGCTTTGAGCCATAAGCAAGACACAATGAGGCTGCTCTAAAACCGACCCAAATGTAGATAGAAAGTATGCATGGGAGTCTCATAAGCTCAGTGCAGGCACAAGCTAATTTCTTTTTTTATTGCAACATGAAACACAACTTTCCCAGGCTACCTCGTAGACAAGTGGGAAGGGAAAAAAAAAGGGACCGTGGTCAGACAGTAAGAGGCGAGCTGCGTCAACGGCAAGTGAAAACTGTTGAGAGATGGATCAAATTTGAGGGGTAATCGGTAGCTTGTAAACAACACTGCTTTCAGAAGAAAACAAATCTACTTTTTATCGACTTAAAGCCTGCCGACTGCATCTGTGCCTGCTTGAATGTGTTTACTTATTCATCAAGGTGGAGAGAGCCAGTTACTTTTCTCAAACTCCGGGTCCAAGCAGTTATCCTTTTTCCTGCTGTCCAACAAGAGGGGCAGAGCCAATTAAATATGCATGGTGACCATTGCATCAAGATTAGAGTTCTCCAAGTGTTGTGCTTGCCCTTCTTAAATATTCATAACCTCTTCTCTATGTCTGTGTGGCCCGCATCTACGATTGTGTAAAGGTGCTTCGTCCTCACCTGGCGCCCCGGGAACAAAGGAGAGGAGGCCAGTAGGCACGTTTGAAAGGTTCTGGAAGAAATCTGATTATTTTAGACCTCATTCATTGCTACTGGATGATTGGCTACCTCACAAATTCATGTACTTTCTGCAGACTGCTTGACTAGCCAAATGAGAGATAATACTGTAAAGGTGCACTGAGCAAACTGTCCAGTGAAATGAAAACATTAGTATGAAATGAGAAGTCTTGTTGGCTTTACTGGGTATCCAATTGTACAATAGAATCAGTCGAACCAGAAAAATGTTTTTCACTTAGTTTTAAGTTCAATGAAAGGGATAACTGCCTGGAACAAATAGCACAGCAGCTGGATTCTCATCATTCTTAACATTTTTCCAAGGCTGCTAATAGTGAGGACGCTGTGTTTGTATAAGAAACTTATGCGGTGTCTGTGTCTGACTATAGTATAATAGTTTCGAGGCAATTCATATCAGATTCACCCTTCTGACATTCGAAGCAGACCTTGATCGGCACCGCTGATAAGCCTTGATTATCTAGTCATCTGAGGGTTTTACAGATTCAGTCCTAGACCCCTTCAAATTTCTACTTGAAAACTCATCAGACTGATAATAACAAACATGTTTGACATTCAGGAACTTATATATGGAAGCTAATGATCCCAGAGCAGCTGAGAGGGGCTGTGGCCATGCAACAGTAAACATTCTAGCCCCTAAGGCTAATGTTAGCTAAACACTTCTGACAAATATCAAAAGTGACAGTCAATTAATAACTTCCAGATCTTGCTGAGAAATAAGAGATCTCTCATTCATATTAATTTAATCTAATGCTTTTCCTATATTTGCAAAACCCTTTGCTTGTGTTCATTTAAATTTCTTACAGCTCTTATGTGGTGTTTTGTTTTATTGTTCCTGATCTTTTATTTGTTTCTCAATTTCTGTTTTTCATTTGTGTGTTTATATGCTTTTTCACTTATTGCACAGCAGTTTGGTCAGCTTTTATGTAGTTTTTAAAGTGCTTTAGAAGTAAAATGGTATGGTAGTCTAAATAATAACTTCACAAATTCTGTGGATTTTGTTTACAATATTTGATCAAATACGACTAAAACTAGACCGAAATGCAAAAGATTTCAATGACTTAATAGGACAAAACTAAATAAAAATTTGTTATCAAAGTGAGCAATGACAATGTGTGTGACTGATGAAGTCAGATTCTGTTCAGCCAAAAATTAAACCAATTCTAAATGTCCCATCTGTGCCATATACTCAGCAATTACAATGACTTACTCCGTCTCTAATTCAGACAATTTAAAAGTAATTAAAAGATAGTTAAAAGTTTCAGTTAATGTTTTTCTTCTTCAAAAAGGCATCCATTACGGATAAATGTTACTGCAATATTTCCATGTATTTATCGTAACTTGAATGGAGATGAGTTTCTTTTTAAATAATAAAGAAATGTATTCTATAACTTTCCATTCTTTGACATAAAACCACAGAAATGTTAACATATCATTGGTCCTTTGGCATCAACACGGTGTATTTTATTTAAATTTAAACCAGTCAAAGTGTTCCAGTCTAGCTAATAAGTCATCAAAGAGAGTTCAAATATATCCCATAAGCCTCTTTTTTCTGCTCTATTAATATCTCTAAAAGGAATATGACAAATGACAGTAAAATCTCACTGTAACTGCTTTAAGTAGCTTCTGCTCTGTCAGTGCGCCTCAGCCCACAGTCAAATCTCAGAATTCGCTCTGCCACTGCTTTCTTTAGTGGCTTAATGTTGCCGGCCTTGGGGTGGACATAAAATATACTATTTATTCTTTTAACAAGTGCAGTGATGTTAAATGTGTTTGGCGTGTCATTGAGCGTCCTTTCACATCCCACCCCCAACAGTGGTGCAATGGCGCTTGTTTTCACACCTTGTTCTATTTTGGGCTGAGATTGGGAATGCATGCATGATTACTGCCCCATGTTCAGGAAGAGAGATGACGTTCGCTAAGCTGCAGCCTGCTCGGGCTTTCATCTGGCTGAGAAATACACCTAACACCAACTCTGTTGGAAGAAGGATCCTAACCGTATCCGTTAAGATTTCTCACAAACTGGGAAAAAAAAAAAAAAAACATATAAATGAATTTGCACATGGTGTCAGGAATGAAAAGTACATGGATAACAAGGGTAACAGTGTGGTAAATGTTGTTCTTTGCAGTTTCAAGCTGACCTGCCAAACCTTAAAGGGGCCTTTACCTTAGTTTTTCCAAAAGGCATTTTCATTATTATGCCCCACTTATCAAACTGGGACAGAGTATCTCCATGACACGGTGCGGTCACCACTCCTGTGAAATCATAAAGCAGAAAATCACCATCCATCTGACATTTTTCACAAGGGAAATAGCGGCGGTAACTCCTGACTGAGTTGGCATTTGGAAGTTGGACGTTTGCGCCTCGGGGACAAGACAGAAGTTGTGGGTTGAGAGTCAAGAGGGAAACGAGTACATGTTTTGCTTTTTTTCTCTCTTTAACTGTTGCGGAGAGGATCCGCTTTATCAGCCACAGCTGTTGGGGGAACTGGCCCTGGTGGGTACAGACGTTTGGTGAAATCCCCAAGTTTCGCTCTATGCGCTGCGTGGCGGGGAGTTGCCCAAAATAGCACACAATAATATGCATGATGGGATCTTCAAGAGGGAAACTTTAGCACACCATATGGGAGCGGCAGCCTGCAAAATACTGAAAGATTGCATTAGACATAGTTGTGTGATGCCGCTGATAGCTGACAGCTTTAAAGTCAGGATTTCTTTTTACTTTACCAATTCTTTGTACATCCATCCAGCTCTGTGATGACTGGGATTAGAGGAGAGGAAATTGTTTTCCAGATTGTGTCACTGTTTAAAATATGATTAAACAGTAAAACAATGTACATGTAAATATCTGAATTTTCCCACCATTCTAAATTACTTTTTTATATTTTCTCAGCTTGCAAAAATAGTTCATGCAAGCAGTTTGATTATAGATTGTACTAACAAATAGAAACATATTAATGAAGCAGGCACAAGGCTAAACCAATAGAACCAATATTAAATTACCATTTTTTATTAAGTTAATTAAATATCTTATTGTTATTCTCTACCATTTAAATGGCAGTACACTGGGTCACATTCATACCTTTTCCACAAATAGGTGCTTTGTGGAGCACAACATTTATTGTAGAAAGAACTAAATTCTAATCAGTAATATTAATTGACGGTGGATTATCATCTGACACAGAAGCTGAATTTAAGAAGCAAACAAGAGACAATGAGTCAAGCTTGATTTTATTTAGAATTTAGACTGATTAAAACAGAATGTAATGAGCAAAGATGAAATCTTTGGCTCTGCGTGTTGCACCTGAGACCACAACAAATCCCTTAGTACTGTAAAATGTTCTTGAACATACCAGGTATTAAAGAAAAATAACTACAGAAATGGGCATATCAAAAAACATTTGACAAATGACAACAGTGTGTCAAAAAAATCCCCAAAAAGCAAAACAGTCCTAAAACACTTGCTTGTAATAATGCATTTATGTGTTTATGACAGCAACCTCCCCTATCTTGCATTTTCTTAAGCATTTTTTATGTAGGCTTATGTCCTCAAAAATTAACACCTATACTGAAGAAATAATACAGAGGAAGGCAGTGCTTAATTTGTAAAGTGGGAGGTCCCGGATCGCAGAGTAGGAGCGGATCCGGCAAGTTAAAAGTGATGAACAGGTGATGGAAGCTGAGCGTGTTTGTGTTGTAATATTAATTCTGTGACAGCGCGAGAAGTTGTTGTTCCATAAAATCCTGCTTCTGTAGTTTTATGTAAGAATTATTAGGCCTATTAACCTCGTTATTTGAGATGCAACCCTGGTGGAGTTTAACGGACTTGGTAAGAACATTGCACCCATTTTTGAAACCGTTATTTATTTTTTTCTAAAGCTCTTCCTGTGATCAGCGCACGGAGGTG
>JAVQJG010102622.1:0-10074 GCA_036024015.1 Craterocephalus amniculus
ATAGTACAGGTTTTTCTCCGCACTGTTGATCCGCCGGTACGATTTTCTGTTTCACGTTGCCTAAATTCACTGTAGAATGCATCTAAATTAAGATATTTTGGTGTAGTCTCAATGAGGACATAGTAAAAAAACATACAAAAAAACCCAGATATATCCAAATGTAAAACATTTGTCAATTCATAAAATTTATTTACAGGGGGAGGGGCGGATCCGATAAGAGAGGTTCCGGATCCAACCGCGGAGGTACCGGATCGGGATCTGGCTTGATCCGGCACAAATTAAGCCCTGGTTGCTTTGTCAGAAAAGGTCTCCATGTCGGGTGACTGTCAAAAAGCCATTCTTGAAGAAGGGATATAGGCTGTTCTGCCATATAACCCAAGAACTGGACTGATAACCAGTAGCCACATGTCTTATGGAGTGATGACTCCCCCCAGAGCCCAGGCCTCAACATTAGAGAAGCAGTGTGGGATCATCTTGACAGAGAATGTGACAAAAGGGAAACAGCATCCAGATAAGTTCTTTAAAATGTCCTTTCAGAAGCTTGAAAATAAATTCCTGATGACTACTTAAATAAATTATTGAAAAGCTTGTCTGAAAAGGCACCCGCTGTGTTGAAGATTTAGAGTGGTCATACTAAATATCGCCTTTCAAACTTGTTGAAATTGCAGAAACTCTGTATTTGTCTTATACGCTGTAATTCTATTTACGTCATGATAATTAATGTCTGTACTTATATCTTGCTATCCCAACAATTTATGAAGACATTAATATTATTCTATTCTAATTAGGCAAAGGTACAATCGTAAATCTCCACAATGCAATTGGGAACATCTTGGTTTTCATATTTTGTGACTGAAGCTTTTCACATGTAGTTAATGTTGCTTCCTTTACTTTTAAAACCACGTTCTAGCATTTAGTATTTCAAGGGGCTGGAGCTGAGTTAAAGGATAAAACTATTATTATTTTTTGTGATATTCTTGCGCAAAAGTATAAAATAATGTTTCAAAAAGAATTCCTTCTGCCCCATGTTATGTGATGTAGTCACGTGTTTTACATGAAAAGCCTTTTACTGTCTGTAGGCGCATGATTCTTGCCTTTCCTGGAAAAGCCTTATTGGGAAACAACTCATCTGGAAGAAATGTCCAGCTTTATTAGCTTAAACATGAATTTTGTCACAAAGAAACTCAAAGTTACATTGTAACTGTCTGAACTGTTAAAAATCACACCAAGTCTAAACTTCCTTTTCCAGTGGATTTTGGGCACTTTTTTTCATTTAATTTTGTTTTGTTTTATTTTATTTAACTTAATTTAAAAAAATAAAAATACAAATTATCCTTGTTTCTCTCTTATTATCAGTGCCCAGGTCTTTGTCCCTGCTGCTTTTTGCATTAAGAAACACACAATGTATTTCATAGAGAGGGTTACCTTGGATTTTTCCAGTGCACTGGGTCGAATTGGCTCATTTAAATTCAAATTTATACCCTGAACTGGTGGTACTGCATCATATTTGTCATTATTAAAATCATAGAGTAAATTTGGTTTCCCAATCAGTGGACACAACCAACAAGAAATACTTTGCCAGAAATAATGGAATTTCTCTCCACTGAGACGGATAACAGATGAAATCATCCAGAAGCTTGGGTTTGCCCAAGAAATGTACATTGTTTGCACTGATTGATAGCTATAGATTAGAGGTGATGGTGCAATGTTAAAAACATTGATTTAGAGGATTATAAACCTCAAGGGACCACAATAATAAGAAAAATCATAAAATGAAATTAAAAATTGTATATTATTATATATATATATATATATATATATTTATCATTACATAAATACTGCTCATTCACAGAGTTCTCATAAGACCACACAAGGAATCAACGGACAATAACCAGTTAAAATAATATATATATATGAACATTTGAAATATAAACGGAAAACATAAATATATTGAGCCACCCTTGTTTTCTCATTTTCTTGTTAATTTTAATGCCTGGTACAAGTAAAAATACATTTCTTTGGACAAACAAAAGATAACATAAATTTACTCAACAAATTTAATTTAAGAGCTGATATCTAGCCATTTTCCATGTTTTCTTAAATCACTGAAGCTTTTACAGTGTCACACATTCAATGTTTTCTTTTGTCTGTTTTAGTCACACAACACTCACAGGAGTTAGTCTTATTCAAAAGAGTAAAATTATACTTTCAAAAGAATGTAAAAAATGGTTGAAGAGACAGTTTTGGTCAGAATGTGACAGTGGACACAGGAACTTTGGCCCTTTGGGTGACTGATCAGCAGATGACTTTCACCAAGGAGGTTGTGAGTTCAAGACCCCGGCTGCGCCCTTGTTTTTGCCACAAAAAGATAGGGAGAGAACCGCAATGGGAGAGTTCTGGTGAACACCAGGCTGCAAACTAGAGGAGAAAACCTAAAATGAGGGGTTCATGTTGAGAGCATTTGAAGGGCTGGTGAGAGTTTCCCAGTTAATATGCAACCCCCCTTTTACCATATTTCAGGAGTTTATTGATTTCTTAGGTGATAAGATGCAGTTTGGTTGGAGTTGATGGCTCCGCTGGTATATTTGTGGGTGGTGTTCCTCAGAGCTATTTGTCCTGAGTTACCTCAAACGTACCAGTAAATTAATGGCAGACACAAGTGTTTTCATTCAGAAAAAGCAAATCTTCTGCTCATCCATTTAAAGTCCAGCTGTGACATATGCTGATCAATAAAACTCCAAGGATGGCTTGTTTTAGGTGTGTCTCTCCTTTCTGGGCCCTTTGTCCCACCAGAATTTGCTGCAGATGGGTATGGTATAAAGCAAGGTGGGCCTTTACTGTTGTGATGGTGTGACAGCAGTGCATTTCATCAGAGTGCAAACAGAACTCCTCAAGCTGATATTGTATTGACAGAAAGGAACTGTGGGCAGGTGGAGGGACGGAGAACTACATTCAAGCAGTATTGATTTATTTTCTATGGGTAAGAAAGAAAAGGAGCTTCTCACTGTGGTCAGTGAATAGAGGCTCTTTGTGTTGCATTTTACATGCCTGCCCTCACCATGAAGATAACAAAACCCCGCCACCTTCTTTCTTTTCTTTTAAATCTTTTACCTTTTGTCAAAAAATTAAATATCTCATCTACTCTGATAGAAGTAGTACAATCTGATTGTTCCTCCATGTCACCTTGACAAAACAGTTATAGCTGGAGATATCTAGGTCTAGAAATGTTTCATAACTTTCACTTGCATCCTCAGCATGTGTTTCACAGTTGAACTTTTCCACAGATAAAATCTAAATGTTTATTTTTCAAGGCAAATGTGCATAACTGCTAAACTGCAAATGTCGATAAAGTGCAGTAAACTCTAGTAAACAGTGGAGGAATGTATTGGTGCTGTGTGCGCCCATGTTAGTTGGTGTCCTGGGAGGTGCGCTGATGTAGGTCTGCAGGTGTTAGTGTGGGCCGGGATGAAAAGGAAACCGCTGGAAGCCATTCATCAGCAGCTCCAGAACATCAGAGTTATCTGGTGAACTCAGAGGCGGCGCATGGATGATTGATAGAGCCGTGCCGCTCTCTAATTGATCACATGTAGCCTGCCTTCTCTCTGCTGCATCCGCCTCTGTTAAACAAACCAACGGCAAATCCTACCGACGCGCGTCATAACCGTCAGACAACTGCCTGTCCTTGATGCGTGCGAAAATCCAGCGTCTGACATTTTATTGACCCAGCGATCAACTTCGGGCATTACGCATGTCTTTGACGCCGCCTTTGGTCTGAACGCACCTACATTCATTTGTGCACAAACTTGGTCTGTATACCCGCGAGACAGCTTTTCACTTAAATGAGAAATATCGTCAAATTTAATCTCGCGAGATCTCTGGCGCGAGATCTCGTCACACCCCTAATGCGCGCCTCTCTATACCGAAAAACCAACCGAAAAACCACGCCCCTCTAAAAAAAAAGGAAAAACTCCTCTTCACCTCATACAGTTTTACTTTATTTAATTTCAAACAGAGAGCATGTTTACATGTATGTAGGCCTATAATATAATATAATTCCCCTTGTATTTTCTAAAATTAATGAAAATATGACAAGTTCATGATGGGTTCTACTTGTGTAATACATGAGCTCAGCTTAGAATCGCAGCTTATTCTATTTAATGTAAGCTATTTTTATTTTAATACAACTTCTTGGAGCAGCAGCAGCCTGTCTGCAGCAGCAGGTAGCAGCGAGTGGCTACCATCTCCTAGTAGAGGAAAATAAAGACGTGGACAAGTGGAATACGCTCCGCCAGTCACGTACCACAAGAAGAGCAGCTCAGAGTCAAACTGGAGTCCTTTTCGGTCTTGCAGCTCTGTCCACCTTGGAAATGGACGCTCACGCTTCCACTTCTACCGCCGTGAGTCTCTGCCATCGTGAGTGGTGGCGCTGCGCCGGAACTCCGCCCTGTGGCGGCTGTTTATAAGGACGGGGGCGCGTGTGTGCGTGTTCGTACATGGACGTACATGCACGTGCGGCCGGGCCGGCTAGTAAACACAGAGCTGGAGATCAACACACAGAGGTGCTGTGTGACGTCGCGCTATATTCCAGATGAAAATACACACCCAGTTCTTCACAAAAAGATTTTTTAATTCCTTCAGTGTGAAAACAATGAATTTCGCTTTTAGATCCTTTAAATGTGAAATCATCAATCGTTCTTCCTCATTTTCGAATTCCAATTTCACGTCATTGTTAGTGGAAAAAATATTGAAACACAACGGGCCCGCAGCTTATAACTTTCAGAGTACAAGTGCTGTAAACTCCACCTGGTGCCCCTCCAGTATCAACCATTTTGGCTGCGTTGTGCCTTTGTAGTTGGCAGCAAGTATGTATGTACACAGACCAGGCAGAACGTTTGCGGACACGCTTACGTACACAGCACGTATATCCTGGCCCTTAGACCGCATCTGTACTTTGAAAATAAAAAAACTCAGTCTACTTAAAAACGTGAAGCAGATAAGTTCTTGTGAAAATGGACACAGTGGATCGATGCAGTAACTGATGTCATTTCTTATGGCGCTTACACACTCAACAGCTGGTAAGCGTTCAGCAAACTGAACTCCAACTGGACACCGTTGACTTGCAGATGCTGTTGAAGAAACTTAAAATTCACACCTCGTAAAGAGAGGAGACAGATGTTTGCATATTAATAGAGACAGAATATAGGGGTGAGGGTGAAAGGGAGGCATTCCAGCTGCTCCATACAGTGTACAGTATATGGGACAGGTGGATGTACTCTCATTTCATCTTAGGGGCATTTTGATCTGGATTCCTTTACGTGCCAGGTGTTGAAGCAAGCTCCAAATATCTGCAGTGCAGACAGGCCTGCATTGTTTAGTAACAATATTTCCTTTTCCTTTGTTAATTAAAACTTGGAAGTCACATATGTTGTATGGGTTAATGTTTTAATACGACTAAATGGCTGCTGTAATTATTCATCTTCTTTATTTATGTATTTGTCATTAAGTGTGATTTGGGACAAAATCCACAGCCTTTCTCAAAGATTAAGCTGATCAAACACTTTAGCTATGTGTGAAAAAAAATACAGTATGATTCAAACAGTTATAGTCCTCTTCTTTTAGTTACATTATAAAAGCTGGCATATGACACTTAGGGCAGTAACTGTCTGGAGTACAAGCTTGTAATAGCATAATTGCTTCCGCAAAATATACATATTTCAAGGCTACAATGTGTTTCCCTTCACTGAAGCGGCTTTACAATTGCTCAGTGAAAGAAACACAGGTTCATATTGAAGAGAATATTGCAGAAAAAGAGGTTGGTATTGTGTAAAACTTTCACTAACTCAATTTTAATAATGATATTAAGAGTGTTAACCATGTTTAAGAATACTGTCAGACTATCTCAAAGCTTAGAAACAATCTAAAAGGCAACATGGGTTGTCTCCCGGTCAGCCTCCTCTCCATTGGGGTTTACAGTTGCATTCACTTCCTAACTGCCCCTCAACATGACAGACATCAGTTTGGAGTCAGACTATGAAAGAAATATAAGCTTCCTGGGCATTGGCACTTTCCTGTATATATTGAACAGAGGGTAGATTAGACACTAGTCTACTCACTATCACATCTTGAGGTTCAAAGTGGTATTATGCTAACTTCAATGGGCATTTGAAACATAATACACAGGAGCCTTTGACATAGTGCATCGGCTTTTGATTTATTGTATCTAAAAGGAAGTCTGGAATTTACAGGTCTTTGGTGATTATCCATGTTTTCTATCATAACTTTCTTCATTTGAAAACTTCTGATAAGTATGAATAATGAATGCAGTCTGATGGTTAAGCATAACCGATATGACAGCAAGGCCTCATTTGGACAGTGTTTGTAATATGCATGACCAGTTACCCCATCTGAGAAAAAGAATATGTAGGATACAAACCAGCACTTTGATTGAGTTAGGTAAATATGCATTGACAAGGAAGCTATTTCCTTTCATCCATCATGATATTTTTCAAATATTTCTGCTATGTTTACTCTGTACTTTTGGTAGAAATGTAGATATATGTAAATGTTTGCACTAATTAAACAAGGTAAACCAATTGAATGAAGCAGAATTGTGGCCCCTCTCAAGCTGTCCTTTCAAGAATGTTGTGGCATCATTGCAGCGTGCTGTTCTGCAGTAGTGGAATGATTACAGTTGATGGACATCCTAGCCAGATGTAGTTGCATACCTGAACTGACAGGTGATGGTGTGAGGTGTCACAACAAAATCTGTTTGCTGCTTTCATTTTTCAAAAAATAACCCTTTCATCATGGAGTCACTGTAATTGTGCGATAATATTTAAAAGGGCAGCATTTAACAGAATGAAAGTTAGTATGTCATTAAACAACTACAGTTGTGCTTATAAGTTTCCATACACTGGCATAAATTATGAATTTATGATATATTTTTTAAGAGGATATGAACATTGAGAGATTATATTTTTTCAGTGCTGGTGGTTGAGTGAAGCCATTTAGTGTCAAACAAGTGTGGTTCTATCTTGTTAGATACTAACAATGCAGCCTAATACTCATAAAGAAACCATCCAGATTACAAACCCTGATGATTTTGGCCATATAACATGCACACAAGTTGCCCCAGATGGCTTCGAAAGGCTATAAAAGATATCCAGCCTCACTCTGTGATCTGTTTGCTTGTAATCAGTGTGTGTGTATAAAAGGTCAGTGAGTTTCTGGGCTCCTGAGTCCTGACAGACTTGCATCTTTCATTCAGTGCTGCAAGAAAGTTTCTGGATTCTGAGTCATAGAGAAACCAAAAGAATTGTCAAAGGATCTGCAAGAATGGGTAATTGAACTGTATAAAACAGGAAAAGAATATAAAAAAAGATATTCAAGGACTTGAGAAAGCCATCAGTAGTGTTCAAACTCTAATGAAGTGGAAAATGAGGGATTCTGTTGAAGGCAAACCACGGATCAACAGCTGCCAGTATAGACTTCATGCTGTCACTGTTTTTAAAGTGGCAATACGTGGTGGGCTACTAAACACTGGGATGAATAAACTTTTGATCATGGTCATCTAAGTAGCTCCTTTTGTCATTATGATTTAAAAAGAGTAAACACAGTTGTTTTGACGTTAAGGCTGCACGGTGGTGTAGTGGTTAGCAGGGCTTGGAACTGTGGCCTTCCTGTGTGGAGTTTGAATGTTCTCCCCGTGTATGCGTGGGTTCTCACCGGGTACTCCGGCTTCCTCCCACTGTTCAAAGACATGCACGTTATGTTAACTGGACACTCTAAATTCTCCCTAGGAGTGAGTGTGTGTGTGAATGGTTGTCTGTCTCTCCATGTTGGCCCTGCGACAGACTGGCGACCTGTCCAGGGTGTTCCCCGCCTCTCGCCCGTTAATAGCTGGGATAGGCTCCGGCACACCCGCGACCCACTTGGATTAAGCGGTTCAGAAAATGGATGGATGGATGGTTTTGACGTTAAATGGTTTCATTCAACCACTAACAGTGAGCGAAAGAAAGGTTTTTACTCATATTTGATTTGTAAACTTATGAGCACAATTGTATGTCTTTCTGGTATCACTATTTTACTAAAATTATTGTTTTTAGTCTCTAAATTCAATTCAAACTTACTTAATAAAGTCTTTTTCATATATTAAAAAACATAGAACAAAATGCTTTTACACATTTAAAAGCAGCCCAACCCCTTCTCCATTCCCCACTTTCCCACCCCAGCACATACACACACACGCATACACATTCATAAAATACACTTACAGATTAGGTCTAAAACCTATACAAACTTTTAAAATGTGACTGAATACAGATGAGCCAGATCCAAAAACAAATGGTTCCCGTTAGACTGAACCATTTGTTTCTATTTGTTGTACGTCCACATACATTGCAGCTGCCATATAAGTGCCAGCATTTTATCTATGGTATCCCTGAATGGACAAAAAGTCTCAGTTTGAAGTGAGAGCACTATGAATTTTAAAACAGCAGTACCAGTTTTGGTTTGTAATTGTCCACAGGGATAATAACATAAAATGCAAATGCCCATGATAATCAGGAATAGCAATACTACACTAAGGGGTCACCCAGGTCAGTCCTAATCATAAGCTTCGGTTAAAAAGTTAACCGAAGTTTAACCATAATATTGATGGTACAGAAATTGTACAGTATAGCCTAAACCCAAACAGGGAGTTGGCTCTGTAAGAGAGAGGCCTAATAACTGTTCAACCTTTTGTAACCTGGCTTGGAGGTAGAGGCTCCAGCCATTAAGATTACTTGACTAATCTCATGTCTGATCTCAAGATTAATTGGCACTAAAATTCTTAACATCAGGCCTGCCAGTCAAGTTTTATTATATGACATCCATGTAAAAACTGCCTGAGGCCTTTCAGTGTAACATACCCACTGAAAAGGCTTCAACCTTTAAGTACTAAATGTCAGTCAGAGTACAGTCCCTCTTCAAAATGCTCTCACATCACACGTCCATTTCATCAAGCAATAAAAATCTCACTCTTAACTGATACCATGGTGAATAAAACCAGGAGACAGAGCAGGCAGTGCCTCTGCCTGTCACTGTGGTTTAAACACCTTAGCTGAAATTCATAATTATTTCATCTGATACAGCAAGAAAACATTATCATGATTCTTTAAACAAAATGTTTAATCAGTAACAAAGTGAGACTGCATTTAATTGCTGTTATGGGGAATTAGGTGTCTACACAACTATTGCAGAAAGTGGAGTTACTTAATTCAGTACATCCTGCCAGACATTATTTGATTTGATTTTGGTTTGCACATTCAGCCCTGTTCTTCACTTGCCCATGAATCTCACTCAAGCTCCACACCAACCAGAGACAAAGCTTGATAGCTCAAAACTACGAAATGCATATGATCTTTAATGTCCTTCTGTCCTGATAAGTTTTCGAAAATGTCCCTGAATGGCAGCAGGGTTTTACAAAGACCGTGTGTTTTGTTAGTCTGAAGTCTAATCAGCATCCACAAATGGCTGCAGTTGTGGATAAAGTCAGTGAAAATCAGACCAACTTTGAATGCAAATTGCCACATATTAAGACATGGTGGGAAACTGAAAGCTAAATTAGTTATTGTTTTTGTAGGATGTACATTTTGTTCAGCTTGGGTTCTTTTGCTTTTGTGTTTGATTCCATGCTGTGTAAACTCACACAAAACACACAGAAGGAGAAAATGTCTCAGTGAACAAATACAGAGGGCATTAGGTCCAACAATCATTGCTGTTGAAGGACTACAGTCTCAGTTTAATGGTCATGCATCCTCTTTGGATGCCTTTTAGGTCCAATAGTTAAACTGATGAGATATTGGTGTTTAATGTTGTATTTTTTCCAGTAAATTAAGTTTACTGGTACAAGAGGTGCATAGAAATGAACATTTTAAACTGGCCGCTGCCCAGCATGTGGTTCAGTGATGGCTTCATGATTGCTACTGCAATGTCGAGCGCAAGAACTGCAAATGTAGATAAAATTTAAAATAGATAAGTAATTATGTATGAGGAGCAACAAGAGGCTGGGGGGAGAGAATCAACACATATAAA
>JAVQJG010102632.1:0-13478 GCA_036024015.1 Craterocephalus amniculus
ATAGATAGATAGATAGATAGATAGATAGATAGATAGATAGATAGATAGATAGATAGATAGATAGATAGATAGATAGATAGATAGATAGATAGATAGATAGATAGATAGATAGATAATCACACAGAACTCAGCACCATGGAGAGCTCCTTGTCACAGCTTAGTGTAGTAAGGCTGCCATCTGCTGGTCAAAGACAAGAGATCAGTGAAAATGAGGCGAAATGATCCAACTGAATAATGGAAAAAAACATTCTTGCATATTTTCCTGTGTTCTTGAAATTAAAATTTACTTTATAAAACATTAAGAGATTAGGGAAGATGGTGAAAGAAATTCATGAGGAGTTAGGAAAACAGGACAGCAGCAGAATCTGACCACTCTAATGAAGCTGGGATAAGGATTTTACTGTTCTTCATCTACTGCAATAACATCAGAGTATGAAACAAATGCTATCACACATATTAGCTATAGAAAAAAGAAAGAAACAATGAAATATGATAAAACACTATATTTGATATCAAATTTGACTTCATCATGAAGGTTGCTGATTTAAAACCGGGACTAAGGGCACAAAAGTGAAAGATATTCCAGACAGCCTGTTTACACTCACCTTCCAGTAGTCATATTTGGTCACACAAATCACATTAAATACATCCGGATTAAAAAATCTAGCATTGCTTTTGAGGCTGTAACTTCACGGATCCGTGGAATGGTATTATCCCTTTTTTCATGGAAAATACACCAGTGTTTCCTATACTAAAGGAGACAATAAAGGAATAACTGGAATGCCTTTCCTTTATCTAGAGAATTAAAGAAATTTCTCTGGGTCATTGCACATAGCTAGGAACATTCAGCAAAAAAAAGGAAAAAGAAAAGATTTTCAACTGCACCCAGTGAGCCATGATATCAGGTACCAGAGTGCATTGTAAATGTACATGTACTCTAAATCCTGACTGTGTAGAATGACTCACAAAGTCATGTGATGTGCCTAGAGGTTTTGTCCATAGGCATTAATGCTTGATTTATCTGTGTAGGTGTTCAGAGACAGGTTTAGGTTTATACCGCAGGCTGGAGTTGGACTTGGAAGAGAACCTTTCAGAAAGCGTGACTATAGAATAAAAACAGCCAAGAGTGGCTGTTATTCAGCCTAATTTTACATCTTGGTGATATATAGAAGGTCAGTAGTCATGAACAGTTTCACCACATAAGCACTTTTCCTGAGACTAAATGAAAACTTCTATAGTGCTGCGTTTTCTGCGTTATTGTGAACATAGTAAAGCAAAGAGAAAGGCTGTTATTCACTTTTAGCTGCAAGGAATTGAGTGAAAGTCGAAAAAAAATACATTTCAAACAGCTATCTGTGCTAACATTAACTTAGAATTATGAGAAAACATTGCCTATTACTGTCAACAATTATTACTGCTTTTCAAAAACCTTATCACATTACTCTGTAAAAATATAAAAGCTTCTTTTTTTAAATTCTAAATTATAAAATCATATTTGATGTTAAAAAGTACTACCTTCACTCAACCTCACACCGGTAAAAATACCCTCCTGAAGGTAGCGAGGTTCAATACAGTAATGGCTCTTCCATTATCAGAGAAATGCAGCAGCATTGTTTTTTAAAAAATTTCCGGTCATTATCGGGAAATAACGATAACAATTTCACTCAAACAGTTAGCCTAACCTAAATGTTCCAGAGGTACCTTAAAGCTCAAGTAGGTGTTAATGTTTTGTATGAGTGAGGGAAAATTTACTACTATGCATGTTGCAAATCAGGTTTTCTGAAAGAAGATTTCTTTCTTTGACAATTCCAGTTCGGCTCAGCAGTAGCTTGGGATAGATGTAGGGATATAAATTTATTTCTTTATGACTTCCAGATTTCTGTCAACTCCAGCTTGTAATTGCTTGTTATGTTGTTTTCACAGTTTTTGATCACATAAAAAATGTGGTTTCTAAACTTACCGTTTTCATCCATTCATCTTCTTCCGCTTACTGGGTCGCAGCAGGGGAAGCAGCCTGAGCAGGGAAGTCAGACTTTCCTCTCCCCAGCCACATAAGCCAGCTTATCCAGGGGGATCCCGAGACGCTCCAAGGCCAGCTGAGAGATATAATCCTGGGCCGGGGCATACCCAGAGTTCTCCTGGTGGGACGTGGATGACTGAAATACCTCCCCAGGGAGGCATCCAGGAGGCATCCAAACCAGATGCCGAGTCACCTCATCTGGCTCCTCTTGATGCAGAGGAGCAGCGGCTCTATTCTGAGCTCCACAACGCTCCACCTTTTTCCGGCAGAGGACTATGGTCTTCTGGTGGAACTGTTCTGTTTTAATCAAGGGAAACGTGTGTGTACAGGAAGATAAGTTTGTCCTATTCAGGAGCCAGAGAAAAATCCTGTTTATAGTCTATTTAAAAAAAAAAAGCTTGTGTATGAAATGTTTGGCGTTTTCCAGTAAACTCCAACAGCCACGATGTCTTTACCCCAAATACAGTGTGTTTATGATACAGTGTGTTTATCACCTCAAGCTTGCTGACGATGAGGATTGGATCGAATGCTAGATTCGATGCAGTCTATTGGTTTGCTTGCAGAACATAAGCTATTTGTTATGATTTGGCTTGCAAGAATCAATGTATGACAATCAGATTGGCTCAAACTGATTGTTTGTGAAACGCCTTGAGATGACTTTGTCGTGAATTGGCGAATTACAAATAAAGTTGAAATTACTTGGTTTGGTCATGTAAAAGGATACAGATTCTAAACACTGCACATTCTATTAAATATGGAGGTTGAAATAAGATTTTCACATCTCTGGCTGGGAAAAGTTCAGTAATTTCTGCAGTTGCAAGAGGGTGGTGACTGAGCAGTGTTTGATTGTTCGTTAAATAGTTTTAAATGATGCTTGCTTTGAAAATTCAGAGGATCGCGGCCTAATAATACTGAGGCTTCCAACATGCTTAGTGCTTGCTAGAGCAAAATTATAGAACGCATGTAATAGTTAAAACAATCATTATAACTGCACAATTTCAATAAGTCTGATGATTACTTTCTTGATTATCCCAGAAATCTTCCCTTTTATAACAATGAAAGAAAAGAGAAGAGAAAATTTACACTCCAGAAAAGGTGGAACCTGTAGATACTCATTGATATTTTGATTTGACCTTAAAAATGTGATGTTATACCTTCATAGCACATAATAGTGGTTTTCATTGCATTTTCATTGAGTCTGAAACATCGGAGTCTGACTGAAGATGTACTTTTTTCCCCTTTTTTTTTTAAAATCAAGTGGAGCAAAAGGTAAGATGTTTTTCTTCACCCAATTATATCGTACAAGCTGTGCAGGCCTGTTCACAGTGATTACCCAAATGGCAAAAAGCACTGCAGCATGTTGCAGGTGCACCAGGTTAAAAGGAAAAAAAGAAAAAAAAGGAGCATATTTTAGTGTTGTATTTTAATCACCAAGAAAGTGGACTTACCTTAAGCTCAGCATGTCTTAGTGAGTCAGGGTAATCAGAAGTGGAAATAGCTGACTCGACTTGAATCCCCATAGGCTACAATATCTAACACATTTTAATGAGTGCAAGTTCCAGCTGAGCCACTATATTTATGCAACTTGACGCAAAATTTTCACGACCTCCCATTTATACGCGCATGTTGAACTACTCTCCAGTGCTAGACTGAAATCAAGTTACCTACAAGAGTCTTCCCCGTTAAACACAAGGTCTTCCGGATGGTGGTGAATTGTTTGCTCCGTGGTGTGTATTCAGGTCTGTGTGTCTTATTGTGAGTTAATAAAGAACACACCTGTTCTCCTTTGAGAGCTCTAGTTCAAACATGAGTCCTTTTAGAGAAAATTGCAGAGGGAAGAGAGAATATAAAAGACTCGGTAGGTGAAGAAACAAAAAGTAGTCAAGAAAATAAAAGATGGAGACAAAATGTAAGACACAGGTGAAGCAGAAAGATGGACTATGACAAGAGAGGAAACTAGAGGAAAGAGGTGGGTTATGGCAGAAATAAATGAGACGTGGAAGTTGGCGTAGATGGAAGGAAAAAGAAAATAAGGCAGAGGAATTGGGGAAGTAATTAAAAAAGAAAGGCATGTGGACAAGAAAGCCTGGAAATTAGTGGCGAAGATATGTAGATGAGAAAGATAGAAAGAGGCCCCTGTAGATTCTGGACAGTTCTCAACAAAAAACATCTGGCTTCCTGATTAAAATTTTTCTTCTCCATCTCAGTCACTTTAATTTCTTCCATGCAGCAATAAAATGAGCAATTTGTGACATATAAACCATAGAGACACCTGCGGATTTTAAATAAAACATCAAATCTTTCATTCGAGGAAAGAGAGAATAATTATATTAGTTATAAGTCTTGATATATATGCTATACTCATCAAATTATTGTTGCTTTGCAGATTTGGTTTCCATGAGGGTTTTATTAATTGTTGGTTTGAGGGCTGTAAAGATTAATGTGTTAGCTTTAACTGACAGAATTTATGGCCAATTTAGACATATTGGTCTGCTAAAGAAATTTGTAATGCTTATAAACATTCAGAATAACTTCAAAATAAAATACTTACATTATACAAATGTTAGGGAAATAGCGCCACGGTTCACTGGAGTACTACAATGAATATTAAGTATTGTAAAACTGCAGCCTGTAAGCATTTAAGGATAAATGAGTAATAATAAGTTTAAATCAGCTATTTGGGTTAGAAATTGATACAGCGTGTTAGATATTTATTTATATTTTGTTTTTCTGAGTTTAGAATGTGTAGATAGATACTAATACATTATGTTGAAATAATGGATATTGATGCCCTTAGACCACTCACAGGATGGACTGTGGCTGCTTGTAGCTTCTAATATCTGCAGCCACTAGTCCTGGTTTGATACACTGAGTGATAAAATTGCAAAAGAGAAAAGGACAGAAAATATATAAAAAATTATAATGATGCCTACAAATAAAGACCTAGTTATTAACCTAGTTTACGAAACATGAAAGCTTACAGAAACACAACATGTGGTATGTTGCATCCGCAACAAGAGAAAAACACCAAAAAAAGCTGTCCTGCCTGTTCTCATTTTGTTATATTGCCTGTAGCCTTTAGTTTCACTGATTCCTCACGGCGGGAATGCAAATTAGTCATAAAGTCCCCTTCAGTAAGTGGTCATCAAAACAAGAGTAGCTTTTCCAATCTTCTGTGTGGAGCATTTGGGACATATGAAATGGTTGGTTGTTCCACTCAAAACTGTCAGGGGTGCCCAGAGCTACTACCCAGCAACTTTTAGATGCATCCATTCTCCAACACACCTGAACTAAATGAATGGGCTGGAGGCTGAATGGCATCTAAAAGCTGAAATACAGCAGCTCTCTAGGACTGGAATTGGGAACCCTGCTGCATATGCTGCAAATGCAATACATTGGATTTTAGATTGATCAAAGTATTATTGATAGAGTTAATATTGCAGACAGGACTGGGGAGAGAAGTTTGGTAAAGGTGAATTAGATGAATTAAGGTGAATTAAGGAAAATAAGCTTAAATGTATATTTTTGAGGACATAAATGTCACCTACTCATAGAAATGAACACAAAGCTATTGGCACATTTTCTGGTTCTGAACCATTTACACCGACAAGACGAGAGAACCAGAAAAATAGGAAGAAAGGAAGGTGAGAGAAACTTATGAATTCGGATGCCGCTGAGTTAAGGTGGAGTAAAGTGTAAAGGGAGAGGGGGGCTCGAGAGTAAACAGACTGTAATGAGGTTGTGATAATGATGAAAGCTGTGTGATGAGCTTCAGGGCTGGTGGGAGGGATAGAGATAGTATAAGGAGGATAGAGATGCAGGGGATGGAGGGGGGGTGATAATGGTGATGACACGGGACATTGAAATGGGATTAAATATGAAATGATTTGCAAGGGTAGGAAGAGAGCATGGATTTCTTTTTATAATGATCTATGTTTAAACTTGGAGAAGATTGGAGTGGGTTCTCAACTAGAGGGAAAACACTGGAGGACTGGAGGGAAAAAGTTGGAGGATAAAGGAAAGAGGGAAGGAACGGTGGAAGGTGGACAAAGTGTATGAATACACAAAACATGCTATTGACAGAAGGCTTTCTCTGTTAATTGCATATTCCCCGTGACGGCACTGTGAAATGCTGTGCTGAATGAGAATAACTTGCTCTAATTCCTCTCTTTCAGATTTACAGAGAATGTAAGAGCCTGGTACAAGAGAGTTGGGATTTACAAGAAGACAGGATTTATGCTGTAGAAAGAAATACAGAATAGAGTAGAACAGAATAGCATGGAACAGAATAAACTTTTTTTTATCAAAAAAAGAGAAATTTTTCAAAAGAAAACAAACACACAATTAAGGTTACACAACATAAACAGACAGGTGTCACTTGTGTGCAATAACATTTGTGACATCCAAACGTTACAAATGAGAAGACATTGAGGGGAAAACTATAAATGAGGTCCATCATGCACACACAATGCCATGTCTGCCAAATGTTGCTGATCCACTGGATGGATAGTTAACCAAAGATGGGAAGATCATTAAGAGATTTGTGCAGAGATCATATATGTCAAAGCAAAATGTAACAAAGATCCACTTTTAGTAAACCAATGTTTCAAAACAGATTAGAAAACGGTGACCATCTCACAGGTTTTCACTTAAACAGCAGAACATTTTAGAAGACCAATAAGGCGAATAATGAAACTTTATCCCATTCTTATTCCATCTACTCACTGTACTGCCTGGATATCTTATGCATGGAATACATTTAGTACTATTTAAATAAATAAGAAGTTACCACTATACAGTTATGCAGCACAGTATGGACTAGGGTAGGGCTGTCGCGATTATTACAATATTCGGCAATCACGAATATTTTTCATAATCACGAATACTTTTTCTTATTCACGATTACCACTATCCAGCATTAAAAAATCAGATATGATGCAGCCGTCCTGCGCCAGGCGTCAGTGGCAATGTGAGCACACAGCTGTGGTGTGAAGCGAGGCTAACAGAGAGGAGCGTGAAGATTATGATTTGTTTCAGAAGCCACGTACACGGCACGGTACATTCTGGTTTTAAGCTGAATGGTAAAGGAGAGCTCAGTAACCCAGAGGAAGTAATTTGTAAACTTTGCCTTAAAACAATACCGGTCAAATCTGCTAATACTGTACTATCAATCTGAAGCAACATCTGCACAGCCACCATCCACAGCAATATTGTACGGAATTGGACAGACCACACCAGCACAGTCACCAGTCGGAACAACCGCACCTGGTGCATCCTGTCAGAGTGACGTCAAGATCCTATCCTTTCTTCAGCGGTATTTTAAGTTGGGTTTATACTCGCGCATAGCCAGCATGCGGCTGGACCCGCAGAGGCTAAGCAGACCCTCTGTGTTTATAGTCCTGCGTAGGGAAACGCGCCGGGTCGCTGGGTTTTTTTCTGGCTCTACAGGCAGCGGTAGGCTGGTACCGGTAAATAAACTCCACCACGCAGATTTTTTTCAGCACTTCAACGTAAAAAATTAAAATCTATTGAATATATGCAGTGATCAGTCTTTAAGAGCAGCTGAGCTGCAAAGTCCGATAAATTTCCACGTGAGTCATTTTCTGGCTTCTCCGTGGATTTTGTGCCACAAATCACCAACGCAGCTGCAGGATCGGTGATGTAAACTGTTGTCAGATCTGGGTAAGAACAGTTTTATTTCACTTTTACCCGCGGTTTAAAAGGTATGTGGAAACTAGTATCACAATCTGACCAATCACAGGGGAGAACTTCCACGTCTCTGCGTCCCCATAGCCGGCTGCAGTCGAGCCTCTGCGTAGGTCCGCAGAGGCTACGGCGGTTATAACGCGCGAGTATAAACCAGCCTTATGTTCTCGGCGCTGCTGTCCTGTCACTTGGGTCTGGGTGAGGCTTTTGGACAATGCCGAAAGTATAAACAGGACCGTGTAAGATGGCGCACATGTACAGATAGTATAACGCGGTACATCGATAAGTCACTTAATGCTGTCATAGACAAAACATGGGTTTATACTTGCGAGTCGCCTCCTTGTGGCGGGACCTGCGGAGGTTACGCAGACCATCTCTATGTGTTTGTACTCCAGCGTAGGGAAACACGTTGGGTCCCAGTGTCTTTTCCGGATCTGCAGACAGTGGTAGGCTGGTTCTGGTCAATAAACTCTGCCCGCGCAGTTTTTTCGGTGCTGCAACATAAAAAACTACAATCTATTGATTCCATGCATTGATCGGTCGTTAAGACCCACTGTTAGATGAGCTCCACAGTCCGATAATTTTCCACACAAGTCATTGGCGTCTCCGCGGACAGGCAACAATGATATGGGGTTGCTACCAGCACTGCTGTAGCAAATAATTAACAATAAACCCACTTCAGAAATGGATAAGTTACATTATGTCTTTGTCTATTTTTCGATGTTCAGGAATTCATTATATTTCTCTCATTCATTAAGGAGTACAGTACAGAATGTGTATTATTAAAGCTAATCATACTACAGTTGAAATTAAATGAAAAATACTTTATTAAAGGGACTATGCCCAATTTCACGTCCGCTAGCTTAGTTAGCGATAGCGGCTAGTTTTTTTTTTAGCTTTTGTTTGACGCTTTTTCTCGGCTAAGGGGTTTAACCTTCGTAACTTAATTCCATATCACTAGAGGAACGCTATTACTGGCTGATCGGAATCTGGCCGTTCCGAAAATTAACCTGGCAGAGAAAAAGCGTCAAGCCAAACTAGCCGCTGTTGCTAACTAAACTAGCCCGACGTGAAATCGGGTATAGCGCCTTTAATCCCAGAGGGAAATTCAATGTTATAGTAGTTTTTTATTCAGTTGTAGAATAAAGAAACAGAATCAACAATGTATTCGTCAATCGCAATTATTGGTCTGACAATTAATCGTCTCAAGAAATTCCTAATCGTGACAGCCCTGTTGTGAGGAAAAGATGATTTTTTATTATGTCTTGACAACAGTTTGCTCTCTCCAAAAGGAATACACATCGTGAAATCCTGAAATTAACAAAGCTGTTGTTAATGAAATGTATTTTTCATGTTTACAATTTTCAGTTTTACAGTTATTTTTGTATAGCAAGCAAATTCTTTTGTTTATTCTATTCGTATATTAACTCACTTTTTTTCTGTAACTACTCTCAGCCACAACCAAAGACAATATACTAACCAGATTTCTGTAAGTACATCCATCTGTCCCCCTTTTGTTTATGCAATAATTATTGAATTTCTTCAAATTTTGCATGGCTTTTTGGCATGGCGGTTTCAGTTAAATTAATGAGAGCAGTTCTATAAATAGCACCAACACAAGAAAAATAGCCTCCACGCTCAATGAAAAACCAGTTAGATTTTGATGGTCAAAGGGGTCGAGATCACAGTGACCTTGTGTCTTAATCATTCTTCAGTGCTTGTGCATTACAGTGTGCAGTTCTGTCCATTTAGACTCTGGGATGAACTGATTAGAATTTGGGTGGCAAAGGTCAAGGTAATTAATTTTTTTAGCCTTTGTTCAACTATGAGTTTTAAAGGAGATCCAAATGTCTTTAAAAGTGGAACCTATTCTTAAAACCTTACAGTATGTCAAAATATAAGACATAAAACATTGAATTAGTATGTTTAACAAATGAAAGCTCAGAATCAAAATATACATATAAATATAGTGATTTCTTAAGAAAAATAAGAATGTTTTTCACTTTTCACTTTTTGGAAAAGTTTGATGTGTCGCCTGTTTTTGCTAGACACACATTGTTGCATCGCTTGCAAAGTGGTGCTTCGGGATTCAGTGGCTCGCCTTTATCAATCAGTTTGAGCCCGAAATATTCAGGCTCCCGTTTTATCAATAAGTACAGGCTTTGCAGTAGCTGTCATCTCTGTGACTTTTCTCTTAACTAAACTGGTCTGTATGGTTGTGACTTCTCTTTCCTCAGTTAGAGTCAATTCGCCAGAGGGACTATGTCGCACTATACTGGCCTTGCTGGTGATGCTCTTAAAGAGGCAGGCTCCAATTTACCTATTTATTGATGTTAAAAAAAAAACAAAGTCAAGTACCGTTTGTTTTTAAATGCTGGTATAGTACCGTTTTCAAAGATCCAGTATTGCGGTACTATACTGGTACCGGTATACCCTACTCACAAGGTCTTAAAATGTTCCCAGATGAGCAATAACACGTGCAATATTCGATGTGTAAATACTTATTTAGCACATACTAAGCCAAAGGGAAGAAACTGTGTGTGAAAAGCACTGCATGACTAAGTAGGAATCAAGAAAAACCTTAAACTAAAGTCTATAGGTATTTGTGTGTGCATAGCTGGTCTTGCCAAAGTGTTCATATGCAAGGGAGGTCTGGGTTTTGACTGGGTCATTGCAACACCTTTGTTTTGTTTTTAACTCAAGATTTTTTAAGGAGTTCATGGATGGTGAGAGGACCACAGGATGCAATGGACCCATGGCTAAAAAACAATCCCAAATCATCACCCACTGTAATGATGTTTGACTATTGGTGTGAGGTGTTTGTGCCGATATGCTGTTTGGTTTTTTGTCATTGTCATCTGGCCAAAGGACATTGTTTCATATTTTGTTCAGATGCAACTTTTCAAACCTTTGCAAAGAAAGTGATGAAAGTTTCTTGTTGTTGTTGATTATATTTTTTTAGAGAACAGACTTTTTCCTTGTAACCTTTCCAAAGAAGCTGCCGTTCTCTCCAACTCCTCTCTCTAGCAATAATTTCCTCTCCCCACTCTGTTTTAGTTTCAGATGCAAGACAGGTGTACAAGTGATGGATTCCACCTGCAAGCCATACACAATTAGCTCAGATACTTGTACTAGTCTCCTGCTATCATATGCTGCCAGATTGGACACACAGTTTTATTTGTTTGTCTGCCAATATTGAGTGAACTTCTATCTTGATCAAATTCTTGACCTGTACTTTTCTCTGTGGACCTGTTGGCTCTTGCATCCTAGCAGCCTTGGATCCTTTACCAGATAATCCCTGTAAAAATAAAACAAACTATTCTGTAACTATTTGGGCTTTTCAGTGTCTGCATTTTCTGGGATCAGGCACTTAGACTTTTATCCGCCTCCATAAAGATTCGTTCATTTTAGACAAACCTCCACATATTGATTAGCAGTGTAATTTATCAATAACCCTTTGTGTTTCCCAATGCCTCGTCCACTGATTCTTTAATGTTCAAACATCTGCATTCCTATGGAATTAAATGCCTTACACCTCTGCACCTAATTACGACTTTAAAATTGATTTATAATAATGACTATTTCTTCATGCACTGGACATACATCTTTATAGATAGCTTTAATCGCTTGTCTTTAATAGGACAAAGGAAAGGGGTAGATTTTAGCATATGGGTGACAACACAGATCAAGGCAGGAAATTATGTTCAGCCAGAGTTAAAACTCTTTGAACTCGCAGTTTAAGTATATGAAACCCAATCAAATGGGACGTGACCCAGTAGTAATTGGCAATTGAAAATATTTGACCCTTATTAAGTAGTATCTGACCAAAGTCCAGATGAGCGCGTTGTTCTGTGTCCGCCTGTTTTAGTCGATCACCCTAGGCCTCTCTCCCCTCCTCCTCTGATATGCCCGCATGAACACACAGCACTTGAACTTTGTGCGCCGTGTGCTCATGTAGTTCGTATACACAATGCATCCAGCCTTTATGCTTGTATACACACTTCCTGACATGACAGCCTCTGGCACCACCACACACACTTTCTGAGATCAATTCCAATTCCCCAGTTAGAGAACAAATCAGCAGACAGCTTTTCATCTCTTCACTCTCTCCCACTATTTTTTTCTATGCTGCCCACTTCTCACTATTGATCTCTGTCAGTCCCTTCTTGTCTTGATTTCCATCTTCCTTTCTGTCTATCCCTGTTTTATTCTCCCTCTCAATATATTCCTTTTTTTCTGCCTTTGTGTCTCTCAGTTTTGCTCTTTGTCCCCTCTACCTGTAACTGTCTGTTGAGGTCTCTCTCTGAGGTCTGTGTTTCTGTCTCGCTGGGAGCCCTCCTTTACACTGGTCCACATTTCAACTAACTCCAATACCTGAACACTTCAAACTCCCACACCTACACCCACATATGTGTCTCATTAAATGAAGTTAATTTCCACTCCACAAAGAGCTATTGACCCTCTGCAGAGGTTGCACATACTTTTAATTTGTAAAGAACAGGGCATATCAGTCTGTCTGCATAGGTGATTTGTGTATGCATCACATGCAGAATTATTCTTCATAATAAGAAATGAAATTTGTTTACCTAAACATGAGAAACTGTGTGTTTTTCTCTTTTGGTATACTTGGAGATGAACTGTCATGATGAAATACCATAGATAACAAATTCAGCACTGGTAGAATACCATTTTTACTTATGTTCATTAATGGATATTAGAGCGATCTTTTCTTATAAAGACGCTCCTTGCTCTCCCCTTACATGCATCCAATTCCGACACGCTCCAGCGCTGTTCAGTTCATGAAAATCATCATGAAGCCCAAATACTTCTTTCCTCTGATTCAGTGCTTTTATTTTCCAAATAATAACGTAGGTATTCCTATTTTTTATTTTTTTGCAATCACCTTCCAAAAGTGTGAGGGTTTCTTACCACACCATGATGTGACAGGCAGATATATCTTTCTTTTTTTTCAAATTAACAAAAAACCAACACTGGCCGCCGTCTAAAACTGAATGGCTGTGAGCCTGAAACCGAGCGATCGCCGGCTGCTATTGAGGATTTGCAGCTACGTCACAAAACCGCGTGAATGTGTGTTTACGTCTCCATATTGGTAGGCAAGCTTGGTAGGCTTTAGCGTAGAGATTACTGCAAGTGTAGCGTGGAAAGCTTTCCATTTTGTTGAAATATTTATTATTTAAAATGGTAATAATTTAACTGTTATGTCTTTAAAAGATAGAGTGACCACATGATTACTAACAGCAACCTTATTGTCTGTTTAAACTCGGACAGCCAAAACAGTAACACATTAAAGTCTGTTCCGAAATAATTAGATTTGAAATAAATAATCATTAAATTTAGTTTTTGCACAAGATATACTAGTATATATATTAAATGACATTAGGTAGAACACGGATTCTGGTCAAGTTTTAGTCCTGGTTCTGCTGGATCTCAGTGCTGTCTTTGACACTGTAGGCAAGCCAAGGCAAGGCAAGTTTATTTGTACAGCACATTTAGGACCTGAGCGACCTGCGGTGGCTTCGTTAGGTTCTGAAAGATCATCACTTTCTGGCACATCTTAGAAACTCAGATGTAAATTAGATGTATTATCTCGTTTTGGTTGTGTTTAATGTTTAAAGTGTTTATCGTTTGTTTAAAGTAGAAAATAAGACGTGGACGGATTATACACGGACCGTCCTCCGCCGCGATCCACAGTTAGTTCTTTTCGTGTTCGGCTGGAAATCAGTAATCAGAC
>JAVQJG010102643.1:0-13785 GCA_036024015.1 Craterocephalus amniculus
TAAGAGGACGTCGCGGAGGATCAGGTAGGGAACGTTTTTAAAAGGCGCGCGTGCTGTGAGCAGCCCGAGTGTGTGCTGTCGCTAGGCAACCGTGACGGTCACACGCAGGCAGGCAGACAGACAGAGCGGAGCGGGTGGATCTCACAGCTTTATCTGTCCCTTAGTTTTCCCCGTTTCATTTTCCTCTTTGTTAGATTTTAGGTTGATATGTGTGTGGCAGACGTGTGTTGGACACTTATGAAAATACGGAACAAATCGCATCCCTTATTGGTTCAATACGGGACGCAACATTTCATTGTCAAATAAAGGACGATTCCGTATTTTACGGGACGGGTGGCAACCCTACCCTAGACTCTCCTGATTAACCATAAATGAGCGTGTCCATCGCCAACATCTCTAGTCAAGAAGGGGTTAGTACAGCATAAAAGAAAATAACTTACAAAAAAGGAAACTTCTTGCAAGTGCCTCAAAGACATATTTAGTAATAGACACCGTTACTCATGAGAGGGAAAAAAGCCATCCAAACCTCAGCATAGTAACAATCCCTGTAATAAGCATTAATCATAGCCCTTTGAAAGGACAGAAGACAAACCCAACAGCAGAGGAAGTGCAAATGATGTGCAAGTTAGATGTGTTCAATGTGTTCTTAGAAAAGATTAACTTTGCTGAAGGGAGACCGGGTCAGCACCGTTTTCACAGGATTAGGCAGTGTGTTCCACTGTAAATGACATATGAAACGACACTCTTCTGCAGGGTGATGGCAGATAGTAGCATTAAATGATATGCAAAAGAAGAGTTGATTACTAAGACAACCTTATCTACAGTGCAGTACAAACAAGGGAGATCAGACAACAAAACACATAACAAAAGGCTACAAGAGACAATACAGCCACTATTTAGCTACACCTTGCAATCAGCAACATGGATTTCTTCATTAACTTATTCACTTTTAATAATGTATTATTTTCATCATACGTTTGTGTAATTTCTGCACTCACGTCACCACCAGGCCATTGTGATGTGCTTTATAACTCCGATATAAAAAGGACAAAGTAGCGCCACTTCCTGTGAAAAAGTGCTCCATGAAACTGTCAAATTTGTCATCTTTTGCTTTTAAAAACTTCACATCTTTATCTTCCTGCTCAACACCTTTTCCTCTCAACTACATCCTTCATCCTTTTTACCATCTTTTCCAAGCAGCTGTCAGCTCCATTTTTGACATTACTGCCCACCTCAGGCCACCGAGCATGACCATTTATACCTCTGAAATGAATGTTCATCTTTTCAACAGCTTTAAATCATAGGTTGAGCAGGGAGAAGAAAAAAAAAAAGGGAGGGGGGGGGTCCTTTCCTATAGCAAAGAAATCTCTGTGATATTAAGTTTATTTTCAGTATGAGCAGTTCAATGCTTACCTAAAGGCAGTTTTAGAAATGATGGAACTTCTCGCAGGAAGCGCACGGTGATGGTG
Organism: Craterocephalus amniculus; assembly: GCA_036024015.1. NCBI lineage: Eukaryota > Metazoa > Chordata > Actinopteri > Atheriniformes > Atherinidae > Craterocephalus > Craterocephalus amniculus. The sequence goes on from JAVQJG010102643.1 coordinate 1,470, forward strand.
ACCTCATCCCCTGCGGTACGCAAGAGGTGAACCTGGCAGGAGCGAGAGATTGATGTAAGAAGAGAGATAGCGAGATAAAATTTAATCTCATAAATAAAACAAGCCACACTCATGTCAAGCTGTACACTGCCTGAGCAAAAAAACTGTAGCTGGAGAGGAGTGAAGAATATTTAATCAGAACATACAGCCTGACTGGAGCTTGAAACAGAGGCCAGAAGTTGAAGGCTGCCATTTCTGTCATGATAGGCGGCAGCCAATTGTCCAGCTGGCACCACAAAGTAACTGCGCTCTGAATATCTGATGTCTAAATGATACAAAATATGGTTTCAAAGTTGTCATGCCTGTTTGGATGAGGGATTTGTGGGAGGTTAAACATACACTATGAAATATTAAACCTGGCCATCTTTCATGCATTTTGAATGAGGGAGAAAATAAAAGTGAAAATAAAGCTGCTTGAATGCAACATGCGAGGTTACTTCAACAACCCCCGGAACGAACGCACGCTGGCGTTGCCATCTCTGTCCTTAAAGGACGGTTAAGCAACAATCTGTCGGGGCACACAGTGACACAAGCTGCGAGTCAAACCCATGGATTTTATTCTGAGGAGAAACAGCTCTTTTGACACTCTGGAAGTTAATGCAGTGAACATCTGTTTGTGGCTGCATATGGCAGACAGGAAGTGTGTGCGCGCGGATGTGTGCGAGACAGAGACGTTGGCAGATGATGAGATATTAAACAAAGGCAGAAGCTAAAGTGGAGAAAGGGAAAAAGACGAACATCTGGAGTCCATGTAAAAACTCAAGTATAATTTTCAATAAAAAGGGGAGGCGGGGGAGGGGGGGGTAATGCTGTCTATGAATAGGTGATTACAGATATACTCACAACTTCCTCATGAGTGCAACGCTCTACATTTATGCCATTGACCTAAAGAAAGCAACAGAGAGTGAGAAAGCTTAAAAGTGAACATATATTTGAGAAAACATCTTTACAGAGTTGAAGCCAGGGTAGGTGAGACCTATCACATAACACAACCCTTACTGCTGGTTAGCATAATCAGCAGAATACCATATCAAGCCTTTCAGAAGCAAGACTACGGAGAGAAGAGAACATCTGTATGAAGTTAAATTTTTTCATGACTAAAAAAAGAAAAGTTATACAGAAATATGACAAACGCATCCAAAAACTACAAAGAGAAAAAAAAGACAAAATAGACTGAATTAACCACAAACACTTGCCAATGGCAGAAATTGGTGAAGGGGAACAAAAACACCACACACACCCAACGAACGAGACATGAAAAACAAGAAAAAAACATGAAACAAATAAAAATCATTTCTTCATTTGAACAAAAAGGCTAGGAGGAAACTACTGCTTACCATGAAAATTAAAATTGAACCCAAAAAAATAAACAAAAAAGGAAAAAAGATGATATGCCACAAACCATTAGAGATCTAGAACCAATAAAAAGAAATAAAAATGGATAGGTTTGAATTTGTAAAGTGGAACAACCTGTCTGAGGAGGTTTTTTTCCCCAAACATTTCTAAAAAGGTTTTTTTTTTCTTTTTTTAAACTTTTACTTGTACCTTTGCTGTTGCCAATTTGATTTATTTTAATCTGGTTTTGTGATTTTTTTTAATGATTAGTCAAATTATTGTCAAGGAAATCAAGAACCCAAATAAGTCTTTTTTATCCATATAATGATGGTGAAAAAAAAAGCCCTGATCCATTCTACTTTCATATGTGGTATTAAATCTGACACATGTGATGTTTTTCCAAAGGGACTGCAGTCTGAAAGTTCACGTCTAATTTCCTCCAATTATTAATTTGTTTTATGCCAGACAAATGTCTCAATTCTGCGGTGGAGAAGGCAAAACATTAAAAAAAAAAACCATTGAGGCAAAGCAGCCCAGGGAAAACCTGACAGCTATAGGAAGATATAGCCGAGCAGACAGGCATGGTTAGTCAGACCAGCGCAGGTTCTTGTGCAATCTCTGCGGCTTGATCCAAAAACCGTCTTTGTACATTTGAAGCCTGCTCCAGGGTCAGTCAGCACCAAGTCTGTTATGGAGGTGAAAATCGAGCCGGTTAAATCATGCAGAAATGCTGTCCGGAGCGGGAAGGCTGGATGGCGTACTGGTTAGCATGAAAGATGAGAAGAATGACAAGCTCGTAAGTGAGCCTTGATTTCTTCTGGCAAAGCCCTTTCAAGTGAGATGTGAAGGGTGACAAATTGCCTCAACAGGTGAACAGACATGAGTGTTTGTTGGTCCAGTGGTTGGCCTTCTGGCCATTTCCGAGCAAATTTCAGTCCAACAAGTTGTTTAAAGTTGTAGTAGCTTTTGAAGAATGAGGCAAAAACCCAACATAATCAGGAGCTGTTGGGACGTTGGCAGGCCAAAGAGTAAAGTCACAGAGCTGCTGACTGTGTATGATGAACAGAATTATGCACTGCACTATGTAAATGCTACCAGATAAAAGATAATAAATACACTGAGACCATGAGAAAAGATGTTTACAGAGCAGACCTGCAACTTTTGACCAAGTCAATACTACATTCATACTACAGTGTTTGCAACACTTTGAATTCATAATGTTTTCTTCAAACTGTCTCCATCTTCAAAAGTTTCCAGACCACCATGCTTCTAATTTGCAGCATCTCCTGCCATGACTTAAAGTATGGTAATAGTTGCAATATTCTGCAGTGCACCACTTCATAAGACTTGCAAATAAATATAAACAGTAGTGGCTTCCCAGGTAGAGCCAGCAACCGTGCTACTGATATTATAATTCATTACAACTTCCTGTTTGAATATTAATATTGTTTTGCTGTCCACTGGATCTATTTGATATTCCAGATAAATAGCAAATCCAATAAATCAGCTGAATAAATTTAAAATTAACATTTTGAGAGATTAAAATCTATATTACAATTAATTAAATAAATCTGAGCTTTTTAATTTAATCTTTTTAATTTTATTCGTGTCCTTTTCAGGGTTCAGCCACAGCCTGACAGGATGCTCGGTCAGTCCAATTCAACTTGAGCATTCAGTAATAATGCATTCAGTTACAATACTGACACTTTAAAAGAGCATAGAGATATTAAACGACTCATCTAATTCAAATCACACAGTTCAAATCCTGCATTATGAGATGAAACTCATTTTTTACTCAAATTAATTATACTGTCAAAATGAAAGACGATTGAAATTAAGATGCACGAGTCGCCACTTTTAGCTGTGACCTGAATCAGCCTCCAAGCAAATAAGTCACAAACTGATGTACCCACCTGGAGTACCGCATCACCGACGAACAGCTTCCCCGTCTGATCGGCTGCAAGCGTCAATTGTCAGAGGTTAATGAAAACATTAGAAAGTAATTGCTCATTTCATACATGGTAATGTGGTGGAAATGGCAATCAGTGTCTCTGTCTGGCTAATCTCCAGCAACATCCTATAGCTCGGAGAGAGGGCACAGGAAAGCATGAGATTTGAAGCTAATCGGGAAATAAACTAATTTGCAGCTGCATAAGGGAAAACAATAGAAGCTGTGTTGCGAGAAGATTTGCCAAGCTCTGAGAAAAGGGCTTTTATGGTATAAAGACGAAAACATTAAATTATAAAAACATATTAGGAGACAGGTGGACAAAAAGATTCCATGTAATAAAATTACAGTGATCTGATTTCCTCACACGATGCTCAGAGAGGCTACAGATACCGAAAGGCCATTGGTTATTAGTTTCACTGACAGAAATTATAAAATAAACTTCCCATAAGTCCACGGTGCCCACAGCATCACATGCCCCGTTTCTCCAACTGTCCCCATAGATTTTGATTGTTTTGTGTTTTATGTTGAAGATAGATTATCTTTATGACAATATATTTGCATGTTGAGCCAAGATTGTGTTTTGTTTTCAATTTGGCTTTTTCCATCCTTAAAATGGGGACACCGTGTAACTTTTAGCCACTAGACATAGTAAACATGTAACTTCCCACAGGCCACATGACAGTCACAAAACTAACCAGTCCCTATCGGTGTTTTGTATCGTGTTTGCAGACCACTTTGACCAGCTGATAGCAAATTAATTCAGATTCAGGAATTTTTTTTAAAAGATGGTTCAAGCCCTGGCGGAGGTATGCGCCTCCGAGTGATATACATTGATAGAAATATATCTATATATTCAGTAGACCCTGTATTGGTGTCAGATTGTTTTTTGTTTTTGGATTCAAAGTCATCACTTCCCTGTTTATATGATGAATGTACATCTCATATCTGTTGCAGATTTTCAAAACAATAAAATACTTTAATTTGCTTGTATTTACATCTGCAGCAAGCGAATATGCAGACGAAATACTGTTTTGCTCATCATGTTCTTAATCAGCTGAAGTTTTCTTCAGCTGCAGTGTGCTGAGCTCCCACATCCACCACAGACGACTACTTCTTCCAGGAATCACATAAGTTTAAGCTTAGTTCAGTTCCCACAGGAAACGACTAAAGGAAACTGCTAAAACATTTCATTATGGGAAATGCTGATTTAAAAAAAATAAAAAATAAAAAAATAAAACAAAACAAAATAAATGACTAAGAGCCAGACAACGTTGAGGTGGATTTGGGGCCATTACCAAAGCAACAGTTCATATTTTCTTACCTACTTGATCTTTAAAAATCTTTGAAATAACCACCGGCACGTTGTGCTCTGCTCCCCCCTAAAGACGAGTAAAGGGAAGAGAATAATTACCATTAGGCTTTAGTACTGAAATTAACTTCCAAAACTTCTTTTTTTCCCATACAGACATCTCTTCCACCCAAATCCTTTTCATTTCCACAGCAGACTCTCCACAACGAAATTTCATCTGCTTACTTTGATGCTTAAGCCCAGACCGCCAGCCGCTTGTCTTCGCAGTACAACAGTTCTGTGCTTTAGAAAGTGGGAGTTTCTTATTGGCAAAGGCTTATTGTGAACATTGAAACACTATTCTGGAGTTATGTGGAATAAATAACAATGCAAATCTGGTGCCATCAAGCGCACTTACATTTACTTGGGACTCAGTTCCGCTTGTGCAAACCACATCCAGCTTCTGTATGGTTAATGCTTCTTTGGTCAGTTTCAGGCAGACGTCATAGGTATTGTTGGTGTCTTCATTGTACAGCAGTGCAATTCCAGATTTTGTCTGTTGGAATTGAGAAGAGCATTGACATTTTTGTCATCCAGAGCAATTATGTACACAATGAACATTTTAATCCTCTTTCCTCAGTGTGTCGTATATGAACCCCGTTCTTCTGGTTTAGTTTGGGGTTAATTAGCTTTGCTTGACACTGGAAAACTTTTCAGTGGGGAAAATGAAAAAAAGCTTCGCTCTCAATTTCATAACTTTACTTCCCACAATCTGGTTTCATTTCTGTCTCAGAGTTAGAATGGATTTACCATATTCAAAGAGGTAATGCTGATTTTTTTTTAAAAAAGAACATGGCTCAGATGCTTTAAATCAAACTTTGATGCTTAAGAAAAATTCCTAAATACCTGAAAACAATCCACTTGAATCCACTTTTCTTCTCATGTTTCACTATGTAAGCAGCAAAAACTAATTTCCTCGATCTGGCTCAGTGGTGATTCAAACAAACGTGTCAATTGTCAGAAATGGGGCTGTGCTATCTGCCTGCAAAAACAAAAAATAATTTCCTTCCTTAATTACTAGTTTTCCATTTCTGACCAGTACTAGAAGGTACAATATTAACAGTATGCTTTCATTAGCTCCAGTAAAAAGATGCAGTCTTAACCCTTAGGTCTGTAATCATGCAGATGCCATCAGATCAAGTGCACCATCTGCCCACAGTGGGTGTGGGAGGAGTCACATGAGATCCAGATCTGTATAAGCTCATTATTCATACTACAGTGAAACAGAAATATTTGTATTGACCTTCTTTGTTACATTTGCATTATTTGGGACTCATTATTTGGGAATACACAGTTCTAGTCTAGCATTCTATAATTTTGCCCAGTTTGTTTTGAAGAGTCACAACTGACTGGGTTGAAAAGAAAAAAAAAAGAAATCTCTAAATATATGCTTATAGGAAACGCACTGCCTGGCCAAAAAAGAGTCACCACCTGAATTTAATCAAGCAAATAGGTAAGAGCCTCCTATAGGGTAATTATTGCATGGACAATTATCAACAAGTTATTTAACCCCAGCTGATGGAATGAGTAGCTTCTCTTTTCATAAACAAGCTTGAAGAAACACATGCCCTGCGGTTGTGGAAAAGATGTTAGGTACTTTCTCTACTTGATGCATGTCAGTAATTATACCTTTCTTAAAAACAGACTGAGGAGATGTGTTGGACAGCTCTAAACCCAAAGTTAGTAGTTTTTGTCAATTATGAAAAACTAGGAGGATAGTGGAGAACCATTATCTCCTGGAAGAAATAGCTGAATTTTTGTGATCCTGATTACTTAAACATTTGGTGGAATCAAACGTGAACTGTACTGTACAAGGCCATGGGGGCAGTACTATGATCTTGGGTTGTTTCAGCTGACCCCAAATAATGGAGGTTGGCTGAATATCAGAATACACTGAATGAGCGGATTACTCTACCAATGGATTTTTCTCCTCAGCCATATTAAAAAAGAAAAAAACACCAGGATTCATGGGGCTCAAATTATAAAAGAGTAGTTCAGGGAGCAGGAAACATGATTTTCACTTACGGCTTGGCCAACACAGTCCAAACCTGAAACCCATGAAGAAAGATTGGTAATTTTTGTGGGTCTTTTGGGCCTACTGTAAATGTTAGTATCGCTTACCTTCACCTACTTTATTTACATATGACTGTATGGTCTCACTAGCCTCAACTTTTAGCCCCTTTGAAATTATTAATTATCTATTAAAAAAAAATATTCTATTTTTAAAAAAATAAATGGAAAACTTAACTGATGCAATTTAATTTTTAGGAAACACTGTTAAAATGTTAAAACTGGCAATTCTACCCTCAGATCTATTCCTAAAACATTTACGATGGCTAAAATGTCAGACAATTACGTTCCGTCCTCCACCTCTTTCTGGTTAAATTGTTTGTTTGGAAACTTGATGTGGCAAGTTTGATTTTTTTCCTCAGCTTCATCAAAATCCTGTCACAGGATTCAATGTGATTGATTAATGATCTGGCATATAAACAAATCAAAGAGCAGCCGTCTGTGTTTGATTGAAAAACAATTCAAAGTTAAACTAAGGTAACTTTACTATAAAGAGCTCAGACAGTGAAAACAACAAACAGTCCAAAGCTTTTCCAGCTAACTGCACTGTTTAATCTGCCATGTCTTTCTTCTGAAATCAAGCACTCGTTTCACAAAAGATCATTTATTGACTTTTTAAAAAAATTATTCTGTCTACTTTCTTGGTTGACAGTCTCTGGCTATTTTTTTTAAATCATTGAATTGTGAATTGTGATCTACAATGTGAAACGCTTACCAACGTAATTATCTATTTGATGCTTTAGACATATCCTGAATGACAATCATGAACATTCCTTGATCAAAGCAAACAAAGTCCCACTGTGCAATAAGTCACAGTCGACTACAATTCTTAACAATGATGAACGCTGTGCTTAAAGAAGTTTGCTGAAGATGGTTACGTCGATGGGATCTGATGTAAAAATGAAAGCAGCTATACATGGTTTATAAAAGCATCTCCTAAATGACAGTATATTTTATTCTACAGAAGATGCAGTCTGTAATAAATGGTAACTTGGAATTCCCAATTACCAACTAGAAAAAGAAAAAAGGAAAACCAGGAGTCAGATTTCCTGATCAGGAGATCAAGACTTATCAACTCTAAAGTCTACATTGTGTGTTAAAGTAGGAAAACAAGTAGTTGCTAGTTCATTTTAAGTCATCATAACCCAATTTATTTCTTAAGCTTAGATAACTGAGTAATTGCTGACCAGAATTTGCTATAATGCAAAGAAAAATCTGAGAGGCAGACATGTTTGTTTCCCACTTTATAGATTAAATAAAGATTGTTAACAAAAAGGAGGCTCAACATGTGCAATTTGAGCTGTGATTTCTGATTTTTGGCAATTGGGAAGCAGCACCATTAACCGGGAGCGTATGGCAAAAAGACACTAACTGGTGGCGGAGGGAAAGGAAATTGCTGGATAGAATTAACTTGACCAATTTTGGAGGACAGGGGTTCCCACTGGGGGGGCAGGGCACCTCGTTAATATAAAGATAGGGGTAATACAGCTTCGGTATAGGCTCTTATAGTAGGAAATAACACAATTTCCTTTTTATCAAAAGTAATGGCTATGTACTGAAAATAATCATGTAGATTTTTATATTGAAAATAACCCACTTAATGTTAAACTTTGACAAAACCAAGAGGTTGCAGTTTACTACAAAATGCTTCTGAGTCCGTTTTTCCATTGGTGTGCTCTGGAGGGATCAGTGTGTGAAAAGGTCATAATCAGTACAAGAATAAGGTCAACCAATTCTCTTTTAAGACACTTGGGAATAAAGGTCACGCTCTGCTCCCACCAAAGAAGAGAGTTTAAATTGATACTGTAGAAATGTGGCAACATTCAGGACACACAAAACAAACCAAACTGTTTTTGACACACAAAGCAGAACAAGTCAGTGTCACTGCTTGCAATGAAAAAAGGGAAACTAGCTTCCTCTCTCAGGACATTTCAGTTAGTCTCTGCCAAAATTTCAGGCAGCTCCTTTCTGTATCACTTCATCTTGTGAAAAATAAAACTGCTGCTCAGTCTAAATAATAAAACACTGACACAGTCTTGTCAGCAGTAAATGACATTTGACATTCATAGAAAAATTTTTAAAGCAATGAACTTTACACACTGAAAGTTCACTGCTTTAGAGACAAGATATTTTCTACACACTTTATAGAGGGGAAAAAGGCACAGTCTCCGGCTTTCCTAATAAAAAAAAAATTCTTGTCTTGTATGGCTCTTATATACAAATGTGAAAAGCTGGAACTGCAAACATCTGCCAGATTTAAGAGACCCGTTTCTCCATGACCAGCAATAATGAGATAAGACCATTTTTTAAATATTTTCCCAATCAAAGTAGATGGAGCTATTAATTTAAATGTTTAGTTATTTTATGATCCTGCAATTGTTGTTGAATGACAAGTAGAAATGCTGAACTTTTAAAAACACAAAGATATTTTTTGAGATAAAAATATATATAATTGGTTTTTTTTAATTAATAAAAAAGTTAAAGTTAAGACCAGAGTCATTTTTTTATTTCAAATAAATATTAGTTCAGTTATCAGCCTGCATGATTACTAAGAACTGGAATCAGGACCTGGACAAAATGACATTGGTTCAAGTCTCTTTTAATTAGTTACAAAAGGGAGAAGTGTTTGCCGATATATATTGTTGGTCAGAGTATTTTCTATTTTTATTTACTCCTGGAGTTCAATAAATTATAGCTCATTCTCTTTAGTCTGATTCATCAAACAACCTGATGAATAGCTGGATCTGGTAGGAATAAAAGCCATCCCCTTCACAACTGAAATATTTAGTCAATTCAACAATTTGTAGCTTTAGATTAGTTTCAGTTCACGTTATAAATATATTCTCAAAAGGTTTTAAAGCAGTTAGTACCACAGCTTTAGACAACCAGATCAATTATAAAAGAAGCAGATAATAAAGATTTACTGATGTGTTTAAAATGCAATGTCACCAAATCTTGAACAATAAAATCTGTATAAAAACACAGGTTTCAGAATAAACAAGTCACACCAACCTTGCATAATATTTCACTCGAAGTCTACAGCAACATGGATACTGCATTAATTATAAAATAATTAACTTTGAAATGTTAAAAACAAAAGTCATTGCAATCAAAACACTCAATATCTAGAAACTAGAACTAGAAATGAATACATTCAGTACATTAAACCATGAGAATCTTTCATCCGGGAGTTAATTTTTCCTGCAAACAGATGAAAAATAATCCCAGCAGGAGGAACTGATTCAGTTAAAATAGCACGCAGGACTCATAAGACACCCACTGTGGAGATTTCTGAATTCAAAGACAAGGAGGTCGAGGTCCAGCAATTTCTTATTGGATCACACAGAGGCCTAAAAAACAAGTGGAATGCAATTTGACCCGACAGCTGATTAGACGGATTGGTCACACTGGATGGAGTAGTGTGTATGAAGCCGTCTACGACTGAGATCACATCTCTGGAGTTCCTGAGGAGAATTTTTTTTTTTTTTTTAAAGATTCTGTGCTTATTTGTGTCATTAAATAGTAACACACACACACACAAAGCATTTCACTCACATTAATTAACCACAAAAATTTTGTTTAAGATTCTACGTGATTGTACTGTGTTTAATGTAGTGTTATTTTTTTATTATCATTCTTTGTGGTGTTTTTATTCTGGATATTTTAGGTATGAAGGTTTTTGCGGCGATTTTATCGTATCGCTGGGTTTGATCTTTCATGTTTTAATGTATGTGAATGATTTAATCATTGATGTTGAAATGTCCCAAATGACTGTAAACACAGTTTCCCTTTAGGGATAATTGAAATTACTGGATTTGTCTTAACAAATGCAAGCAAAACAAACATCCAATATACTTTTTCCAGGGTTGACATCAACACCTCAGATCTTATTAAAAAGAGAAAATGTGTCTGGGGATGTTCAACAGTGAAGTTGTTCAGCATTTTTTAGAATTCTCTGAAATGTTAGAGAAAAATTAAGCCCCAGCTTAGGTTGTTTCAATACTTAAAAAGTCTTCAAAACAGAAAAAATTAATTTTGACCAATTCATCACTGACACCCTGTCTCCTCATCTAGACATCAATTTTGAAGAAAAACTTTGTTACCGTTTAACTTTGTTCACACATTTCATCTGTTCTGACCCAATATGACGAGTCCATTGGACAAAGTAATGTGAAGGCATAAAAAAGGGACACCTCAACTTTTGTTTTAAAATTAAGAAAACCATTTTTATTTGTTCAGACAAGTTTATTTAAAAAGGTTTTTCATAAATGTGGACACCAATTATTTTCCTGTTATGGTCCCCATTTTCATCTAAAAACTAAATGCTCCATCTGAATTTGGGAGAAACCATTTCCTCATTATCTCCTTCAAGGTCCTCCTTTTCATTTGGTCTCTGTACATTCCTCCATTTGTGTTGCCCTGAGCAAACTCATAAACATGTTTAAAATTGATCACATACTTGGCAGTTTTAAGTGCCGAAGTTCCAACAGCCACAATCAGTTGATGAAATGTGCAGAATTTTAAAAACATCTGGTTACCACTTTGTCATATAGGTCTTCATCTCAGCTATGATTAATAAAAAAATCAAGTTGTTGTGAGGGTGAAAAATATTCTACCCCTAAAGCAGCAAACCACAAATTGCAGGGTTAGAAATGGTGACAACACTCCAAACGCTCGGTCGAAATCTTTCAGAGGCACATTATAGATACTCCTGAAAGTCTCACACCATATGTGAAAGTGTGAATTGAGAAATTGCTGAGACTGTTGCTGCTTAAAAACTATAACCTTGTAGGGTATAAAAGCAAAAACTAAAAACACAGCTAGGTGTAATGTGTGCACCTGACACAAATATTTAGTATATCTGCTTTAAAGACAAACAAGGATCAGGAATTAATGCAACAACTTTGGCAGAAACTATGGCACCTTTGAATTCTGTGAGACAGAAGCTGTAAATTGAACCATTATCTCTGCTGTTTACAGCATTTGTACATCGGTATCAGATTTGTGGCACCAGTGGGAGTAGGTAAAGTACACTTTACAAGTTCAAAGAGGTGGGGCGGAATGAGGACTTACTTGGGGGGGGGCTGAGGCGCATTTAAGGGCCATTCTTAACTCTTCTCTCTGCTCATGGCATGTTTCCTGGTCACAAAAAAAGCCCTTCTGCCATCAGGTGAGTGCACTCAGGCTCAGAAGAATGCTCATTCTCCAGAGTTACTGTATTCTCCAATAACATTTACTAAACTGAAACATGGACGCTCTTAACGGCTCCTTCATTTGTGTGGTTTTAACCCTTTCGGGGCGAGAGCCCCCTTTAAGGGTTTTTTTACTGTTACTTGTGAACAGCAGTCATAAATGATGCATTATTGACGGAGAATATAGTCATGCTGCATACCAAATTAAACATCAGAAGCTAGGCTACAAGCCAGCATAAACAGTTTTAAAATATACGAAACACATCTGAAGATATAGCTCACTGAAATAAAACGTGTAAAACACAGATACACGGCACAACTGCAACTTCTGTACGACATTTCTGGCTCCACAGCCTCAACCCCGCATCCAAACCGCACATA
>JAVQJG010102657.1:0-19110 GCA_036024015.1 Craterocephalus amniculus
AGAAAGAAAGAGAGAAAGAAAGAAAGAAAGAAAGAAAGAAAGAAAGAAAGAAAGAAAGAAAGAAAGAAAGAAAGAAAGAAAGAAAGAAAGAAAGAAAGAAAGAAAGAAAGAAAGAAACAGAGAAAGAAAGAAAGAAAGAAACAGAGAAAGAAACAAAGAAAAAATACCTTTTCAGTCAGTTCATCCAAGTTTCCACCAGGATGGAGAAGTAGTGCCTTACCTTTTCTGCACAGGTGCCTCCTTTTTGTCTTGTAACAGCTGCAAACCTCATCCTCCCTTTTTATAGCACTCAGCCCTCCAGGCATTTAGAGGGGAGGGAGTTGCCTTTAGATAATTAAGAACTCTCGATGACTTATGACTTAACAAGATACATGTATGTTCATATGTATGTATGTATATATATATATAATAAAAAAAATCTAATACAGTTTTACAGTCAAATTATCCAGCAACTATTTGCATGTAATTTTTACATTTCGTTCCCCTACTGTGATGTCTAGAACCACAAACAGGTATACACATATTAAAATCATTTAGTACATTGATGACAGTTGTATAAGAAAATAAAAAAAACTTTCTTCAACATTTAACAGCATTTAAGCTACTGCCTGATTATGTAACTATGCATGTATCACAGATAGAGAACTGAAATACTGATATGTGAACTGTGGAATCTCTTTTTTTACCTAAGGAATGTTCCTGTTCTCACTTACAAGGTAAGACATCAAGACATCAAGATGCCATTTCTTCGCCATCCACAAAAGGCTATCAGTCAGCTTAAAAAAGGAATGTAGAGCACAAGCATTTCTTATAAAGCTAGTGCTGCTGCAGGGACAAAAGACATAGCTGCCCTTTTACAAGGGATGAAGCTTCAGAAATTCTACATTTTGAAATATTATTATCATTAACTTCGTGTTTTTTTAATAGCTTAGTGATTGACTGAAAACATATCCAGGCTGTAACTGATCTGTATAGTTGTGTAATACATGATTATGTCCTGTGTTGTTTCTTAGCTCCGCTCTCTCTGTGTCCCTCAGCCTGGGACATAGAGTAACATCAGCAGGTAAATAATAAGCAAGAACTATATGAACCAAACTAAGAATCATCCCTTATGAGTCAGGCCTGTCACATTAGATACACGCCTAAAATTAACGTTCACACACATTGAACAGCAAATCCTAAATGATTGCATGAGCAGTGGGTGGCATGCTCACGTCAACGATAATTGCGCAATTAACCTCATTTGCGTGTCAGGCACAATGAAAAAAGGTAATTCTTGTCACTCGTGAGCAGCTACAAGCTTGATCGGTTAGGTTTCCAGAAAACTGGAATGAGAAAAAAAAAACGTGTTCATCATTTATCTTTAGTAGACTACATACTGTAACACTGTCCTCACAGGTCTCCAGACAGCTGCAGGAAGTCCAGAATGCTGCTGCTCCAGTCCTCACTAAGACCAGGAAAGTGGATCAGATAACAGCAGTCCTCAGATCTTTACACTGGCTTCCTGTTTGTCAGAAAATCGACTTCAAAGTCCTGCTGTTAGTTTGCAAAGCACTGAATACATTCAGGAGCTTCTGGTTTATTATAACCCAACCAGATCCCTCGGGTCGTCGGGATACTCCCAGAAAGCTGCAGGTCAGATGAAACTGTCCGCAGTTTTAAATTAGGGTTTGAAACATCTTTTTATTTCTTCCATTTTATCTCGCTTTATTTAAGCTTTAAGCTTCTGTAATACCTGTTTTATGTAAAGTGCTTTGAATTGTCTTAAACATTAAATGCACCTAACAAATGCCTCTCCATATGTGCTTATCCTGATTTACCAGACTTGCCAGGTTTTGGGAAGATCAGGACAGGTGACTAATACTCTGGATTCTTAATCTTGTTGTTGCTTGGTCTCACTGACCTGTTTTCCCTCCTGGATCCAGTGATTAAAGGAGCTATACCTGATATTATTTTAGAAGAAAATGGTTTCTACATAGTATAATATTGGGTAAAAGGGGTAAGTCCATAAAAATGAATAACTCCTTGATTATGCCAATTTATTTAGCAAAAGCGGATCTTAGAAAGATTAAAACAATAGCAGGCATAACTACTTTAATAGATGATTTGTTTTTTCCTTGTCCCTCCACGCCTGCTTTGTACTCTGCGTGCTGACCAAACCCCCCGCAGCCCCATTCCTCGAAACCCTGAGAAACTCGTCTGCTTCTAGCTCTTTCTAATCATTTACCATTTTATTGGTCAGCCAGCTGTCCCCCTCAACAAATTAAGTCCAGTCCTCTGCAAAAGTTTACTCTACACTCCTGAGTTATCTGTTCATTATTGTTATTATTATCATTGTTATAGTTATTGTGGGACAAAATCTTATTTTACGTTCATGTGGTTCTACGTGTGGCTGCTCCTTGGGTCCAGAAAGACTAAAACTATGTCAGAAACACAAATTGGAGTTTCCTTGTTTGGATACTGATTGAGTGTAAATTTATTGAACTGACATCATTATACGACATTCAACAGAGACTGTAGTACTCTATGACTGTACAAAGACACCATTCATTGTCTACTTTCCATAAATGGGAAAAAGGGTTGGTTGGAATTCAAGTAACCGTTTGCTATCAGCATTGTAAAAGGTTTACAAAGGAACTTCCTTGATCACCCTTTTTATGGGTGTTCATGTTAATCACAGGAATTCTCTGACTTATTACTGTTAGCTTCACTTTTTCTGTGAATTGCATAGAGCATCTGCACATGTCTGTGTGTGCCAACAGGAATAATTATTCATGATAGCATATAACAGGTAATAAAGACAGCAGTCTTTTCCCCGATATTCAGTGTGAATATCACACTAGGTTGATGTTGTTTTCTTGTGTATGAATTTCCTTCTAAAAATGAGTCATCTTCATTCTCGAGGCTGCCCATTGTGCTGTCAATCTCCAGCTTAAGAGCTGCTCCAGAGTTTTGCACTTCCTTCTTTCCTTAAAGCTCAAACAATGTGAACCTGTCTTTCATTCAACTTTATGACATTGAGCATGTCTTGTAAAGAAAGTGCATGTAAGTCATATTGACCAGTTTATTTTGTTCCACTCAGATTTTGACTTCTTTCTTTGAGCAGGTTTGGTCATCTTAAGGAACACATGACCAATCTTTAAGCAGATCTTGAGTCTGCACCTTTCAAATCTCACTTTTCTGGATGATCAGAGTGACACGGCTGTTCTGTCGGCAGAGGACACTAACATGGTGCTGATACAAACTCTAGCCAAGACACAAAGTCTGTTCTGAATACACAGCTCTTGCTCAGGAGGTTTTTTTTTCTGTTCTGTAATCTATTGCAAAGGAGTAAGATATTGCATCACTAATTTCTCAAGGGCCTTCGCATTGTGAGAGTTTAATAATGATCAAAGGTCTATGTAAAATTAACTAATTAACAGAAAGTGCAAGGTCAAACAGACACTGTAAAGCAGTTGCCATTTACCATAAGATGATGGCTTCTTATCTTAAAATATCATCTCCCAGAAATATGTGAAAACAAAGGTGCACAGATGAATGAATTTACAAGATAAATACCCTCACTAACAGAAAGAGACAAAACTGCAATCTGTAGCCCTGGATGGCGTTGGCGGCTGCAGATCTCGCTGCTTAACGCCTGAGTCTTGGGGTCCCTCTGGCCTACCTCTGACACCCAAGCTGGCATGCCTTTTTCGTACTGTGGTTTTATTTTACATGGTGTCTTTCAGCTTGTTCTTCTCTGATGAGGCTGTCTCTGTCATGCGTTTGTACAAGTATAGCCGGTTGTTCAGACTGTGTGGTTGGACTGCATTGTTTGCTATATGGTGTCTCTTTGTTTCCTCCTTTTTTATGTCTCTTTTCCTGTTCTTTCTTGTTCCCTTTCTGTCCTTTCTTGTCAGGTCCAGCAATATTACGGAAATTCAATGATAACAGATCATTTAAAATAAACAAAAATGAATAAAAAATAAAACAGAATGAAGATTATCAAGAGGAGCGTTTATACTCAGAAAACTCCTTTTGGCAAAGCAAATATGCTCGGCACAACACAGGAGCCAGACCTTCGTTCTGCTGCTATGATGCTGGATAACATACGTTTAAAATGTAGAGAGGTATATATAGATAGAGAGGTACAAATCTTCACAAATTGTTTTGCAATCATTAGTTTTCAAAAACAAAACAAAAAAATCAACTGAACTTTCTGTTGCATGTCATGCAGGATGGATCACATATGACTAAGCATGTGAGACAAATCCCATCTCCCTGACAAACGAAATGTTGTACAAAAACTCCTATGACGACTCATCAGGTGTTTATATTCTTAGCAGCTCATCAATAAAGTGACAAAAGCTTTGTGATGTTGTCGTGGCAATACTCAAAACATTGGGTGTGATTTGTGATGAATAAAATGTGAATTTTTTAGGGTGTGATGGGTAAGACCAACCAAAGGAATATACATGTAGCATCTAAAGGAGTCAAAGCTACTTTAACGTAGTCTCAACAGCGTGTGAAATAAAGTGCGACCATAGGTGTGATAGCACTATATGGAATGGTTCTCAAAGGTTCTGAAAGGATTATGTTAATGATATCATGCACCCTTTTACTATCTAGCTACCTATAGCTACAGTATAGCTGGCAAATTTGACAAATTGTATGCATAAAATTGTAAAATTTTATTCCGTTATGTACGTTCTGTTGTAAATAAGATACTGGCTTGCATGATTGGGAGGTCTTTCACTGTAAAAAAAGAGAAAAAAAAACATTTCTGGAAACCAGGTTGTAGGCTACTTTGTCTCTTTTGCCTTACTTCTGGGTGTCATGCATTTACCAGCTTTCCTCCTGCTAAGATTAAAGACTGCTTGTGAATATGTCCTCCTTTGTATGTTACTACTTTGATAATACAACAGTAGTTACTTCTGATACATAAAACGCAGTAAAAGCATATAAAATACACAATCCAAACAATAAAACACAAATAAAATCAAAGCCTGCCACTTGTCTTTTTGTGATTTTAAAAAGTGGGGGGGGGGCGAACTGAAGGAAGCATTTAAATTCCAAAAAATTGTTTTAATATTCAGTCATATGAAACACACACACACTTCTCAGGTGCAGGAGCTTTATTATTTTTAAACACAACTTTGAAAAACCAAGGAAACATACAGGTAAATGGACTTCTTGTACATCTGCTTGTATTCACTCCGTATTAATTTGTACACATAAAAGTTTCCACACTAAATTAACTCAACAGACCGATCCTGGGGTCAGGGCATTAAGTGAATATTGCCAGTATTCTACCTGTATTTTTTGTCATCAAAGAAATGTGCAAACATAACTCTATATACAGTACTCATTGTAGTAAAACACAAGTCCATGACATTCAACAGAGGAGAACACCCCACGGCATAATTGCTAGTGTTTGCATAATCAGCGACTTTAAAAAAAAAAAAAAAACAAAGTCTTGATTAGCGTCAAAGCAGCTTGCTAAGTTAGATTGTTCAAAATATATTCATTAACTGTAGATATTCCGAGGCGCAGATCATCTGAAAAGGACACAAAGACATGCAAGCAGCAGATAGAAGAAGATATCTTGTTGGACATTAGATGCAGAAGAAGAGTGGTCGTCCCGTGTGCTGTGGATTTTTCTGTCATGAAGAGATTGTGCTGGCCGATATACGTTGTGATATCCTGCATGTCTTGGGAACATCACCATCTGGAAAAGTAACAGGAAAGGCAATTTTAGAACAGACTTGACATGACGAAGATTTTTGTTGTGCTCTGAATAGTATGACACAGAGACGATGCTTTGAGCCTGCATATCAGAAATACTGAGCTCCTTTCTGTCATCTATCCTCCCTGATGGATCGGCTTAGAAAAAACTCAGAGAGACCATTTCTTTGGATGGAGACTCATTCACTGAAGCTTTTCTTGATATTCATAATAAATTTACCCCATGATCATAGCAGGAAGAGAAAGGAAATCACTGCTTACTCATTGTTTCTTACAGATCGCAAGAATGTGTGACTGTATTGTTCTCAGTCACATGGTTTTCTGTCACCCGGATCCTTACTGATAAGTCTTAAGCTGATTGCGAATGATATCACTGGCTGCTGCGATTTTGTCAAAACAGAAAAAATAAACAGAAACAGCTCTTTATACTAGTTTGAATACAAGCACACCAAAAGGTTTAAAGATTTGAGTTCCACCACAGTGAATTTAAAGGGAATTTTGGGCTAGTTTTTAGTATTCTTGGTGAAGTCTTTTCGGGTTTGGAAGTTTTTTGAAAGTCCTAATTCCTCCATTAATTGTGAACAATCTACCTCTCCTTTATGTTAAGCAGATCATGTACTGATATTTTCTGAAGCTCTACTAATGTGACCTCACTGACTGGAGTCTGCCAGAGCTCCATATGCGTTCATTTGCCTAATTAGTTGTCAGTATGTTCCTGATGAAAAAGCTCTAAAATGTGCAGTGTACTTTTGTATTTATCTATGATTAAAGTTGACAGAGTATGTTATGCTTTATTTCTTAATTTGGGCAACATAGAGCACAGAGGTTGTGTATTTCTAAAATGCATCCTGTCCCTTTAGTTTACCACTGCCATTCTTCTGAGGTCGTAATCCCACTACACAAGTGATTTTAAGCTTAGGAAAACTAACTTTTTAGGTAATTTAAATGCGAAAATAGGACAGAGTTCTGATTTTTTTTTAAACGGACTGCATACTGACTTGTTGAGATCCACTTTTTTTACTTTAACTACATTAGATGTCTGTGTAAATTCTTAGCACATACCAAAGAGAATTAAAAGTTATAATGTCAAACACTGTTTCATTTGAAGTCTTTCAAACTTCATTCATGCGCTACCGTGTTTGCAGTAACGCCAAAACAAATGTAGCATCAATAAATCTGATACTATCTGTCAGTGTGATCCTAACCCTAATCCGCTTAAGCAAAAGTGTATTTGCCCACTCCAGTTCTAGAAAAGCCATTATGTGTTATCCAAAGTGAGATAACACTGTGCGGAAGACTTGCAGATTAAGGCTGGAACACTGTTGAATTTATTTAATAAACATGATGAATGGCACATACCAGTTCATGGTCCACCTTAACAGTCTCCTTAAAAACTGTCCAGACCACAGCTTCATTGCATGAAGGGGTTGTAAGGGAGCCGCGGTAGCGGTAGTAAGATTCACGGTTCACGCTCCCCAGCAAGTCATCGATAGAGATCTCCTCTTTGACGTTGACTTTTGAGTCTACATCAAACCAAAAATCCAAAAGCTGTGTCATTTGTGTACTCATGAATTTTTGCCCTTTATGAAAGAAAACAAGTTTATTCACCAATTTCTGAGATATTTGAGAGGTAGCTGATTAGTTTCATCCAAGGTTCCATGTTCGGTGCTGGACTTGATGTGGGATTAGGCTACGTGGACAAAGATGATGAATATTTCAGAGTATGTGATTATCCAAATCTGTTGAAATGTTAATCTAAAAAATTCTGCTAACAAATAACATTAGATTACTTACTGTTTCATCATGAGAGCTTCTTTTGCTTGTATGTAGAATCTGAAAAAGGGAAATGAAAAAAAAAGTCAAATTTGCCCGTTAGATAAAATGGTACTTAACTGGCTCTACAAAAAAAAATACATGGAAATCATAAGTGAATTAATTTATATAACTGAATACATAAGCTTTCACAAACATTCTAAAATGTCTTATCCCCAACAAGGAACCTCTTCCATCTAATGTGTCTGTTTGTTTGAGTTTTGTTTTTAATTTTGCGCATTTAGAATAAACAGTTGATTGAAAATTGAAAAATTAAAACAGGTGATACATTTAAACCACTCTGTATCTTATTGAATTAAATTGACTGTGGCTGATGAGCAGCTGAGGAGGAGGATCTGCTGATTGTTGAGTTAAATGAGAAAACACTACATAAAATTACCAGGAATCTTTCCAATGCTTGAATATATTTCATATAAACAAATCAGAAAAGTATTTATGTCATAAAAAAAAACATTTTTAGATTCTTAGATAAAGGTTTGTGTGGTGGAGATGAGTCAACGCAACCTTGTGACTCTTAAGAGTTTGTTTAGGATCAAGATTTTGTGAAGAGATATTGGAAAAGTATTTGCTCAGACAGAAAGATAGGGTTAGATTAAAATATAACAAAGAGGGAGCAGGCCTTATGTAATGATCACGTGGCTGACCTTCCATGATTGATTTATTAGATTTAGAATAAAACCAATCTACATATTCTCTCCTGCTTAAATTCTCGTATACCCCCCCTAAAAAAATATCTAAGTGATGATACTTGTCCTTCAGTTTAATCAAATTTAATCTGACATGCATATTTTAGGTAGAGTGTTATATAACTAAAATCGGGCCACTAGATCTCGATATAATTTATTTGATTTCGTCATCGGCAAACTCAACAACCAGCAGCAACAATCACAGCGTGAATCAGATAAGAATGGTATGTTTATGGCAGAAGTGAGATTTTCTGTTAGATTTACGGTCTAGATTTCTCTCATTACTGTGTGCAAACAGTATCGTCTTGAACGAATGAGGGCAGGTCATGACATTTTGTCTCGCTCGAGATGAGCTACTGATATGCAGCGGAAAGACAGAGACATCGTCTGACAGGAGTGACGTCATCTGCTGCTTAATATTTTATTTCATTTTTTGTTTTACATTTGAGCTCCGTTAGTGTTTTAATTATTTTATCATTATCTATTAACAGATCCATTGTGCTTAAATATTACCTCGATAAAGAATCCAAGCACTGCCAGGCCATCAGGAGTCTGTAGTGCATCCTCCAGCGTTAGATCCTTCCTCTTGTTCACAATGTGCATCTACACACAAGTAGCCATCTATTAGTTAAATAATAGTGGGAAAACAAAGTTTAAATGCAGAAAATCTGGGTCAGCAGCTACCTCCATGGGGTATCTTTTTGAATCCACCATGTGCTCTGAACCCTCCGAGTCTTGTGATTCGTCGCCCCAGTGAAAGTGGAACTGCAGTGTGGAGTACACATGTTCCAATCCTCCTCCTTTAACCTCCACCAAATCATTGTGCATCACGCACGTTACTGGACGTTTAGGAAGATGACAAAACCAGAACAAAATTATTTATTTCATTTCCCACCAGAGCCCTAAAAACTTGGAGGCTAATTTCCTCCAGAATAGGAATTCTTTTTCCTATTCTGCACATTTAAAAGCATCCAAACCTGCATGGCCTGTATTGGTGATGTACTTGATGGCATTCTGGTCGTCAAAATGTGTAAATTCGAAGGCGGCGAGGTTTTCGTCCACCTCCACGTTCGTTGTGCTTATGTCGATGGGTGACTGGCTTTCGCCATCACAGTGGGAGTCAGGAAGAAGATGCCACTTGGTTGGATTGTGGTCTGATGTCAGAGAGGTACAAGGTTCAAAACATTTCTGAAACTCAGTCACTAAGGCATCATCGCACAAACTTCTCCAGAATATACAAGTCAGAGAATACATACCACAGTGATCATCGTAGCACCATGAATGACCTGTGAAGTTTAAAAGAGCAGCAATGTGAGATTATGCTTTTTCTTATCTCCACTGAGTTTTCAGGTGGGTTTTTTTAGCTTTTTTTTTAGCTTTTTTTAGTGTTTGTGATTGTCAGGATATTTTCAAACCCTGTCATTAATAATCCTGACATAGTATTGGTGTCAGAGAATCCGTAATAGAATCTCACTGGCAGGTGCGAGTAGAGGAGTTGCAGGGGAGGCATACACCGGACGTCCATGAAGGGGTTGTGTCGGTCGGTAAACATTCGGGTTTTTTGTCAATGTAGGAAACATATCAATCTGCAAAAAAACATGAGGTTTCTTTTATCCTGTCAACCAAATTTATGTTAAATTTAAAAAACAACAACAATTATTGTTCAGCAATTACAGATAGTAGCCAGAATGATGTCAGCATGCAGGACTATAATATAGCACACGAGATTTTCTTGTTCTTGCAGCAGTGTATCTGTGTGTTTCTGTATGTTATGCTGCAGTAGAAGCAGCTACTGAAGCTCCGGGATCAGAGATGTGATGCAGGTTACAAAGCATGGATCAAGCACAACATGCCTTTCAACTTGATCAGCAGCGTAACAACCCTTTTCCCTGTAACCATGAACATATTTACACAAGCTTTAGTAATATATAACTCTTAACTGAACCTGCCAACATTCTGTCCCACAGTAATTGTTTGGACCAGATGCCTTGTTTCTTTCAGCAAACTGTCAGCAACTGTTTTCTTTTGTTTGTTTGTCTTTCGCTACATGCCTGACAATATCACCATTGTAATGAACAGTTTCTCTTTAGGTTTTTGATATAGCCGCACTTTGTTGTGCACCAGTTGGCCCGCAAGCCTAAGAGAATCCACGAACCATACCATGCGCTAAAGAGGAATGTGCAGCTAATTTGTCAAACCTCTGTTAGCTGTCAGGTAGATAAGATGAAAAAAAAAGATTAGCTTTTTTTGTGACATTCAAATGACTTATCTAACAGTTCGTTCTTTTTTTCCAATTTTCGGCTCAGACAACATTGCTTGCTGATGTAGTCAACAGAAAATGAAACAAGCCCACAGTAATTATTGAACAAGCAGGTACCAGCATCTCCTGTTACTTGTCTGGTATCTGATGACGTGCATTAACACATGCGATCAGTCTGAGATTCCAGTCACCACAGGTCATACGTGGTTCAGCTGTTAGTTACATGAACCGATAAAGATGCAAAGGACATACTCCAGTATTTATTCCTGAGCTTGGTTGGGCGGGTGTAATAACTTTAAATAACAGGGAGAGAATCCTCTGCATTGCTGCGGGCTAACATGTGACAACCATCATGTTTTGTATATTGACCAAACATGGCGTGACCCCTGCAATTCTGAAAAGGGACTCACCACATCTCGCTTTACACTGATTGGCTCTTGAAAGATCGTCCACACAACTGCTTCGTTGCAGTTCGGAGTTGTCAGGGAACCCATGTATCGATAGAACTTTGTAAGGTTTACGTCACCGATCAGGTCATTGATAGAGATGGTGTGATTAACTTCAACTTCTTCATCTACCTCTGTGAAAAAAAGAACATTAAAAAATTATCAAATCCTGTGGATTGTAAAAAAAAAAAGACAACTGTTGTTTGTTTTGATGACAAAAAAAGCATTAGTCGTCTGTCCCTTTGTTGATTTCAAACTTTTGCAATTTTTACTTGAAAATAAAAGAGATCAGTTCCTAAAAGTACTATGAAAGTGGGACAGATTGACATAACCTGCCACACCTTGAGGTATGTAGATCTGCAATGTTGTTTTTTAATAGAAAGAGAATGAGGAAACTTCATCGGCAAAAGCTTGAACTCTCTGATGTGGTAATTGTTACTGAGCTAATTCAGAGTACTTGGCATGTCTTTCGAAGAAATTGGAGAGTGAGCTTGACATTTAATAAAAAAACAATCTTATTACATTGCAATCAAGCTTCTTTGGCAGGGCAGGTTTTGCAGGTTGTTTCTTTCTATTAAAGAATTGAACTGAAGTTCAAAAAAAAAAAAAAAAGAATTACATCCAACCTGTGATGTTATGCAGGTAAGATGTCAGCATATCCCACGCTTCTGACTGCTGTCCGTCTTCTGATTCCTTTCAAACAGAAAGCAAAACACTCCCTTAGCCTATCAACTAACTCTACTATTTAATCCAATTGTAAACCTTTGAGAGGCATTAATATATAGTAGTATAAGTAAACAGAAATGTTTGAAATATTTATGTGTAATGTAGTGGTTGTTTTTGCCTGAAAGTATGATTTTGACTTGTATATGAACAGTGAGCTAAAATAAACATCAGTTACATTATTTATGCCCTGTGTTAGTTAATGATTTATCGATTTAAAATGCTAATTATTGAAACCATTGCCATTTCAGGATTGCATCCCTTTTAGGTAGCAATAATGTTTAAATAGATAATTGTTATGTGAGATTAGAAACTGAGAGATGTAAAGCTTTGGAGAGTTCAGGACATACATTTATGAAAAATCCAAGGACAGCAAATCCATCTGGCTTCTGCTGAGCTTCCTCTGCAGTCATACCCTTCTTCAGACTGACAATATGCATCTACAAGAGATTATAGAAAGTGGTGAGGCAAAGTTAACACTTTCTATCCTGTGTACCGGGACACATGAAGAGAAAGGGTCTAATTTTATCATGCAACCGTACCTCCATTGGATATCTCTGCTCATCAACTGTGTGTTCAGAGCCTGGATGATGCTCTGTATTCCCCCAATGAAAGTGAAACTGAACTGCAGAATACGTTCCATTGAGTCCGCCTCCACTCACTTCAACTTCATTCTCCTCCAAGATGCATTTCACTATGAAGGGAAACGATGGGAAAAAGATGGAGGAGTGTGTCACATTACACATTCGCTTGAACGGTCTTTCTCAACTTGGTGCAGCTGCACATACAGTCTCAGTTTGTTGTACCTGTATGTCCATTGTTTGTGAAGGACTTGATGATGTGCTGGTTGTCGAAATTCACCAAGGTAAAATCGTGCAACTCGGGGTCAGTCATGACCAGGCTGGGGATGATATCTATTGGAGACTGTTCATGTCCATCACAAAAAGATCTGGGCAAGTCTTTCCAGTGAGAGGGGCTGTGTTCTGTGAAGAAAAGGTGTTGTTACACAAACTGTCCGTGAAAGGTCCATGTGATTAAAATATTTCTAAACATTTGAAATTCCTTCTTATTTACCGCAATCGGTGTAGCACCAGTCACTTGCAGCAGCTGAGAAAAGAAACATGGCAAACATGAACTGTGCTGATCATGTTGCAGAAAATGCATTTTACTTCAAAGTTGTAACCTGAGGGAACAATTTCTTTAATCTGGCCTTGCTAACCTAAAGAAATTATAGAATTAAATAATTCAGCTACAAGTAAAAAAAAAAAGGTTCAACTTACTAAAAGTTGGAAATAAAGAGAAATAATTGCGTACCATCTTTTACCAACACCCCCAAACTCAGCCACAGCACCACCGAGGAGATATGCATCTTAAAGAGGAAAAAGATTTTTTTAATTAGTTGTAACATGTCTGGCAAAAAAAAACAACAAAAAAACAAAAAACTTATATTTGAAAAAGTGAATGTTTTATCCTAGGCAAAAAGTTGCCCACATATTTAATCATGAATATCTTGTGGTTGCCACCTACTTTAAAGCAAATGAAATTCAGTGTTTTCCATTTTTTCTAAAATGTTATATATAATAATATGATCACAAATAATGGACTAGGTAATTTACCTCTTTTTGCTTGAATATCCTGGCCTTGATTTCCAAGTCTTTAAGAATGAGTCGCTGGTTATTCAATAAGAGTCAACTGCGACCATCCAACTCCAAACGAGCTCATCAATGAGGCAAATTTTGAACCTTTGGGGGTAATTATATAGACTTGGAGAATTCTGAACTGGGAGGAGCACTTTGTGTGTATACAAAACCAAAGCAGAATGGAGCGGACATACAACATTGCCACCTAAATGGACCATGTTATAAGGGTCTCACTGCTTTTATTTACGTGTTTGTGAATCGTCCCTACCAACTTGTGATGCTGTTCCGATCTATTCAGCAAAGCAAGGCAAGTTTATTTGTACAGCTTTCATGCAGCTTTCATGTACAGGACAATTCAAGGTGCTTTATTTAACACATTAGAGACCTTACAGTGGGGTGCATAAAGCATTAAGGCGTTATTAAAAACAAACTTTATCAAAAATTAAATAAGCAAACAACAAACAACAAAGGAGACACTCAGACAAGAAAAAATAATGTCAGCTGCTTTTGTAAAAGGCTGCAAAAAGAAAAAAAAAACCTGATTTGAAACTGCTGACAGTTTCATCAGACCTGCAGGTTTCTGGGAGTTTGTTCCCACATCTGAGGAGCATAAAACCTGAACGCTGCCTCTGTGTTTAGTTCTGACTCTGGGAACTGAAACTGATGACCTGATGTGTCTGGTTAGTTCACACAAACCAGAAGATCCTGAATGTATTTTGGTCCTAAACTGTTCAGTGCTTTGTAAATGAACAGCAGGAGTTTGAATTCGGTTCTTTGACAAACAGGAAGCCAGAGGACTGGTGTTAGTTGATCCACTTTCCTGGTCTTGGTGAGGCCTGGAGCGGCAGCATTCGGGACTAACTGCAGCTGTCTGATAGACTTTTTTGGGAGACCTGTAGTTTAGTCAACTAAAAAAATGAATTCCTTTTAAATCCTTCATATTTACCTATAGACACAAAGTAGTCCCTGTTAGTAGTCCATTTTAGATAGGAATCAAACCAGTTAAATGCAGTACTGGAAAGTCTGGCCTGGGAGGATTTGACCAGTTCTCAGCCGCTCTAGTAAGATGTTTTGGTCGACCCTGTTTTGGTCGACTGAGATCCAGTAGTACCAGGACAGTAATCTTTTCACTATTAAATCTTGTTACTGTTTAGATGGATTGTACAGTACTCATTTTCCAACATGATTTGTCTGACACACACACACCAGTTAAATGTGGCAGCTGTATCCTGTACATTTGTGATGACACGATGTTCAATTCATAATGTTAAATCAATTCCAGTGGTATATACATATTGGCTCAAGGGGAGAATAACTTACCAGGTTGGGTGGAGCATTAATAATTCTTGAGGGAAAAAAATATACATTTTTCAAAAATATAATTTAAGCATTTAATACCAACTGTGAATACTTCTGAAAGTATCAATACAATTCTATGTAAACTGGACAAAAAACTTTTTTTTTTCTTATGAAACCAAATATATAATAGTCAAACATCTGGATCCTGAGAATTTAAGACGTAGTGTAGTTGATACTTCCTTCCTATCTCAGCAATAAGCTTACTGCACAAGTGCACAAATGCACAATCTAGACAAAGGACATAAAGACCAGAGTATCCGGTTCCAAAGTAATATACATTATCAGTGAATATGTGGCACAGCCAAACTAAGCACTTAATTTGCAGGTTCTTATGCAAACTGATACCTGAGAACATTACCTAAGCTTTTGTTAGAGTATTGACTTCCATCTACTGTAATGGGAGACGCTGTGTGCCACTTGATTACAGTCTAGATACCAACTTAAAAATTCTTTCACACGTAATATATATGTTTTAGAGTTTAAACAGCTTAATACCATCCCCACCATTATACCTGTTATGGTAAAGAGAAACCAGCTTGAAGCATATTTGTACTTTTTCCAAACCCTTGCAAGAAGTGATGCAAAACAAAAGGTATTTAGGCCTTTTTGGAGCATCATATAATACTTTCAGAGCAGAGGTTAAAACAGGCCTCGATCCTTCCTCCCACCAAGCTTTTTTCCCCCTTTCTTTCGTCTTCTTGTGGACTAAACACATTCAGATAAATCTTCAGAGTAGCTTCCAGGTGGATTTTCTATCTTTTTGATTAATCTGAAAACACTTTATTAGTCTCCATGAGCCAATTTACAGAGGGCAAAACAACCACGCAGCAGGAAGACATGCAGATAGGCTTCTTCTGTTTTTTGGCAGGGGAGGTTGTTAAAGTTGAGCTGTTGCCTAAACCTGTCATCCAACCTTCTGCAAATAGAGTGAATTTCCTTGTGAGGTCAGCCTCCCCACAGAGGACTCTAAGATGTATCAAGGGAGTTTCTGTTACCCATCTGGTTGAAGAGATTGTAGATTGGATACCTTAACTTTTGGGGATTTTATTGTTCTTTTCCAAAGTCGCCAGCTTATAAATGTCTAAAGACAGGCCACATATTCCTTTTGTGCAATCTGAAAATACCACTTAGGAATCTGTGTTTATCCACTATTTGCCAAGATGGTGGTTTTCTTGGCTCTCTTCAAAGGGTTTATGGCAAGGGTTCAAGTTTAGACCTTGAGCGCTGCAGTCCTACAAGTTTTATGTTTTCCTTCTTCAACTAATTCTAATGAATGAATCATGAGCAGAACTTGAATCAGGGGTGTTAACCTGCAGGGCAAAAGCTCTCAAGGAACAAACTTACTTTAGGTTTAACCTGCTAACTCCAAAGAGAATCATCCATCTATCCACAGGTTCATATTCACCCCTTTAATATTCACACTAAGAAAAAAAGCAAGAGAGAAAAACTTCTTTGCATTTTTCCTTTTCTTGTACAAAAAAATGTTTTTAAGCAAATAGCTGAGATAGAAGTTAATGATAAAGTAATGAAATGGCTACGGGATAGCAAACACTTTCTTTTGGTATTACGTTGGTTCAGGCAGGTTTATTTCAACAATTCTTTACTAAGATTCATGATAATCCCTCAAAAATTGCTCTGCCAAATTGTAGAGCAGGACGACAAAGGGTAAATAGAAGGTTGTAAGGCCGGAGTCTGTTCCAATGGCTATTAGGCAGGATACACCCTGGATAATCTTTTACAGGTGTTTAAGGTATGACATAATCTTAATTCGGGTTTCAGGCTCATTTTACCATTATCAGTTTCAACACTGTTATAATATCATTGTCTCCATCCCTTTCATGCAATAATTATTAAAAAACAGTGCAACATGTTTTTGCACACAATAATTTACTTCCATAGATATATACAGTGATGTTTATTTCTTAGTCATATCTTAAATTGATTTTTTTGTGTATTTTTATGAATTTTCTATATCTTATTCAAAATAATTAATTACATATGCTTATTCATATTTCTATAATATGAATGTTCAATTTTTAAAAAAGTGCTGTATCATTTTCTTCACCTGTTTATCACAAACGAAAGTTTGGTTATGACAGTGTATGAATGTACACATATAAATATTTATCCTGCAGTAAATTACAGTGTATTGCATGACTCACTGTTGTCCCCTGAAGCGGAAAAATGACAAATTTTCCATATCCACCCTTATATATACTGGAAAACAGCTATCAAGAAGGTGTCCACTGTAGTGAATACTATGCATGAAAGGGTTCATTTAGAAACTTAGCAGGTAGGTGAAATTTTGCATGAATGTTGAATCTTTCCAATCAATCCAAGGTGAGATTTACTGTCTCGGACTTTAGAAATTCCAAGCCCCAAAATAATCATGTTGATGATAATGTTGATATATGTCCTGAGCCACTGATGCTTCAGGCCAAACATTGTTTTCTCTTGCCACCAAGCTACGTGTCATTATACCTGCTTGTGTTTGATGTAATGCTCCTTTGTTTATATACACATCATTCTTCCAAATGAACCCTTTTTCCGTCCTTCACCTCATGTCCTCATGCACACATCACCACACTCCATTAGCGATTGTGTTTGTCCTTTGAATAAAACAATTTTTAAAAATCTAAGTTGTACACAGAAAAATACATGCAGTACTGGACTTTATTGGGTTTTCAAAAGTCCCCCAATATGTTTTTATTCAGGTTGGAAAAGGAAAGGTGGTTTCTGTGTTTTCAACTTTGTTGATGTTTAAATGTTTAAAATTCTGAAGGTGAGCAATTTGAGTCCAGCAGCCTAAATCTATACAATCCATTCAATGTTTCAATGATGAAAGGGTCAATATGTCCCCGACAACAAACTGTCTCTATTTATTCAATGACACTCAGAACATTCCTTTCTTTTTTCCTGAGCTTTGTTTTTACTTGACACAATACCCGGATGGCCACAGAGTCTTGTTGTGAAAAATTAAGTGCAGAGTCAGTAGCTGAACTGAGTTTTTCTCCACATTATTATCATAGATTCTTGACATTTGATCCATCCATCCAAACATCATCTGTACCTGTGTGTTCCAGTGCAGGGTCATGGGGAATGGACACCATTCCCAATGGATGTTATGAGGGATAATACAACTGAAAAAATGTTTACCGGTCTCACAGGATTGTATTTATGTGGCTATTTCTGTGAAATCCTTGTTCAAAAATAAAATAGGGAAATTAAAGAATGATTTTCAGAGCTGCTGAGAAATAAAGAAACTTACATAAGTTTTAAGTTTAAACTCGTTTTTTTTTCCTCATTTGGGTAACACCCACACGTGTAAATTACACCCCTTTGTTTTACATCTTACTTAGATGCTCAAAGTTTAGTCTATTTCACACTGAGTTGCTTTTAAATAAAGAGTGTGGGACTATAACACCTATCAACGTGGAATGTTCATGTTGTTTGGAGGGAAAACACAAAGAGAAGTTTCAGTGGTTGCTGGTCACAAACTGGAAAAAAATAATTGTAAACCTGTAGCTGAGATGATGTGGTTTCTGTATCTGATAAAGATAGGGTCAAGTTAAAGTAGAGGTACTTATCGCATCATATTAGATATTTTTGTTACATACTGCTTCATGGAAGTTCCCGTTTTCTTTCTGAATACTGATAACCGCCTGTACGCATGTACAGTGCATCTTATGACTGGCCAGTTACGTAGTTTAAGAGAGGGTGAAAAAGTTGAAGAAAACAGTTTATATTTCAGCTTTCTTTTGCAAATGGAGCATTTCTATGACATTCCACAAAAAGCAGTTCTTACAGGGATCATTTTTGCTCCACCTCAGATAAGTCAGTAAAAACACCATGAGGTGCAGGGGCTTTCACGAAATGGGTAAGCAAGACAGAATGAGATTTCTGCAAAAAACTCAGGTGCAGTTGTAAAAGAAGCTAAATTGGAAAATTGTGGCCTAATTTGTGGCATTTTGTGGGAATAAATACCCAGTCTTGAACATTAGTGGCTATAGCTCACTGGAAAGCGTGGTTGTATTTCAGTTAGAAGGTTGGTAGATAAATTCCCTTCCCAGATTACATGTTAAAGTATCCTCGGCAAGACTGGCTCCAATGTGCTCTTTGTTGTATGGAAGCGTATGTGCACCTTTAAGTGCAATTTGCAATTCAATTGGCAAAGTGGCAATTGAATATTTAAAATGGCAATTTAATTGTTAAAATAGCAATTCAATGTTTAACTTTGTCATGTAATTTGAAAATGTATTTTGCAATTGACAATTTAATATACAAAGTGGCAATGTAATATTCAATATAGTTTTGAACATAGTAATGACAAACAAGAATTAAAATTGAATGATCAAATGTCATATTGTCATGGTATATTTGCACCTTTATTCAATTACATATTCATTTGTCGAAATGTATTGAGGTATGTGTGCACTTTT
>JAVQJG010102665.1:0-11711 GCA_036024015.1 Craterocephalus amniculus
TAGATAGATAGATAGATAGATAGATAGATAGATAGATAGATAGATAGATAGATAGATAGATAGATAGATAGATAGATAGATAGATAGATAGATAGATAGATATCTTATGCCATCTTATCCCCTCAGGGTCTGCTCTGAAAGAATGGAACTAAAACTAAAAACAAAACTGGTTTTAAAATTTATGCTGATGCTCAGCAACTTGGTTGATGCAGGCAACAAACTTCAAATAAGTTACATTATGATTCGGACTTATCACACAACCCACGGGCAGCTCTGGTGTTGCACTGACTCAGAAAGGTTGACACTAAACTGTACTTCAGATGTCAGATATCATTAATAATCAACGTTAGCTGGTAATGAGTAATGCACATGCATCACTACAGAGAGTCATCGACCCTCAGAAAATAATTCTACTAAAAAAAAATTTCAACATGAGTTGAGGGATGACGAATAATATTAGCCTTTTATTTCTCGATGAAACATGATGTGAAAAATATCCCTGTTGTTGTGTCACTGACAGCAGTTAGCCGGCAGTTATGAGAGACTGTGGTGGGAGTTTGGAGGAGTGATGAAATGTATCAGACTCCACAATCTGGTGTGGTGTAAATATTACCACACTGCCCAGAATCAGTTGGACGTGTGGTGCACGAGGGCTGAAAAGCATGGCTGGAATTATATTAAACATACTTTATTAATCCTCTGAAAGGAAAGTATAATGTTATACCTTTTTTTGACTTTTTAAAAATAATTATTTGTCAATCACCTTATTCTGGAGGGTGAAGGCTATTAGTAGAAGTGACTTCCTGTGTGGTCTTGCATGTGCTTGAAGAATTCTCTGACTGAACATACTATTCTAGCAGCCTTTCACAAGATCATTTCAAAATTTCAAAACTTGTCTATCTAATAAATCTAGTATTTTTATTCAAAGTTTCTCTTTAATACAAAGGATTGAATTGTTGAAATAAAACTTTAATTTCTTAACATCTTATCAATACATCAGAAAGTTATTACTCGTGCCATAAGAAACAAATATCACAAATTAGCATTATTTGTCATTGTGAACACAAAATACAATATATGTGAGGGTGGGGTCAGAAACTTTGGGAATCATGCTTCTACAAAACAGTGAAAAAGAACAAGGCATGTTCAGAGAGAGGCTTCTTCAGTCTGATCATTCTGTAAACAGAAATGTACAGCAGTCACCGTCCGGAAGAAAGCCTAATCTTCCTCTAATTAATTAATTTAATCTTTTTTAATTTAATATATAGTATGTATAATGTACAATTGAAATTTCTGGAATAAATTTAAGTATCTTAATTTCATTTAATGTAATAATAAGAATAAGAATAAGAAATAAGAACTGACATAGATGTCTGGGTCCTTCTGTTGTTTCTCTCATCTCCTTGTCTCAAAGGTCCACTTGTGAACTTTGCAGTTGCAGATAAAGCGGCGTGCTTGTAGCTTTAAATTCTAACAGGGTCTACCAAGGAAATATTTATCGTGAGTAAAAATTTTAGCACAAAAGGACAGACTTGTGCACAATGGCCGGATCTGAAAGTCAACCCACGGAGCAGGAGTGGGAAGTAAGTGACGGCAACGTGGAAAACCGTTGCAGGAAGTGTTTTTAATACCTGTTAGCTCCAGCATGATGTGTGTTAGCTTAGCTGGCGTCCAGATTAGATAGCGTGTTCTTTGCTGCGCTGTGACCCACTATGATATTAAATAATGTCATGTCTAAAGTATTTATTTACCCCCTACCTACCACCTTCTCAGCAGGAGCAAGTCCGACCAAAACAAAAAGAAACACGCCAAAACCGAAAGTGAAAGTTGAAGTGCAAACAGCTTAAAAACTTCTTTAAGTCTAGGAAAACGTCATATATATTTATTTTTTCTTGGTGTGGGTGTTTTTTTAATTTGTTTTTGTTTTGTTTTTTTTTAAACAAAGAGTGTTTAGTGACAGAAAAACCACTGCTTCCTACTTGCGGAGAGACGCTTGGTCATAGACGCAGGGGCGGTTTTAAAGTTGTGGAAACACTGGGGACTTAACCCCCAAATGTAGCCTATTATTGTTTTTCAGAAAACTGTTAAATCTTTTCAAGGTAATAATAAAACATATTAATTTAGGATTTGTTAAGCATCCAATAAAGAAAGTATGTACAACTTTATCTCATTAAAGGTATTGATTTATTAGGATATGTAGCCTATAATTTATTTTCTTTTTTATTGCTAGCAGCAGGATTGAAGCATTTTGATGAACTGGTACCTTTTAATATTAGTAAAAAATAATATCGTAAATAAATTTTTCATCTTCAGTTTACCAACTCCTGTATTTGAGTTTATTCTGTGCTTTGTCACAAAGTTGCCTTTAAACTGTGTCAAAACTCTTTAAAATGGATCTTCTTTTTGAAGAAGTTATATCTTTTTAATTAATATGTTTTAAAATTTTGTAACATTTTAACTTATCTGTTGGACTTATTCTTGCTTCTAAGACAACTAAAATCTCATGTAAGTTTTTTTGTCTTTTTCTTAATCTGCTCTGATAGTTTAGCGCATGTTGTTTAGTCAATAGCAACATTTTCTTTAATTAAGTGCATATTTCTAACATTTTTTAGCTCTTATTATATTGTAATATTTTTTCTTAATTGTTTTTCTAAATTTACAGTTATTTGTTGTTTATGTTTCTATAAATTCACTCTACCCTTTCCTAATTTAACATGTCTTCACCCACAACCTTAGAATTAGTGGAGACCAGCTTTACAATAACATTTTTTAACATATTTAAACAATTCTGTACCTTGTTACAAATAATATCTTTGATCTGGTGAGCCAAAAAAAGTCATTATATACTTTCTCTTCACCATTTTGTGCCATTTTACTGCTCACTTGATAACAGGATCAATACCTACTAGCTTCAACAATTAGTTTATTTGATAACTAAAAACAATCATTAGATGCTTCATATTTCTAAGAGTTTTTTGTGTGAGTGACATCAAGATTCAGGCTATTGAGAAAGCTGGGTTCTATTTTTTTTTTTGAAGCCAACACAACTACTCTTTATTGGCTTCCTTCGCCCCACTAACAAACAATAAAACTGTTGCTGCCCCAACTCAGATAATATAAAATATAATCAAAGACTTATAACGTATAGTATACTATCACAGAATCCCTTAGGCCAGGTAAATCGCGTTAATTTATACTTTCTAATAGTAAAATTGAAATTTTTTTTGGGGGGGGTATCACTTTTTGTCATCCACAGTCTGCGGATTATGAGCCTTCACTTCCTGTTACAGAGAAGACCAACCCTCTGTCGTGTGATATTGACAGAGCTTCGGCCAGTAGCATCGTGAGGATGCTGCAGCTCTGCGATGCAGAGATGTTTAAAGAAGAAACCGGGTCAAACTACGAGGTGAAGGCATTCTGTCAGGAATGAGCTTCCTGAATGAGTAAAATTTCCTCTCAAATTAAATTAAATGAAATATCGTTTACAGAGACTTCTGAGCGACCAGGTGGTGAAAACATTAATGGAAGTAGCTAAAAGGGTGGAGCCTATACTGAAGGTATCTTTTCCATCTATGTGTTTGTGCTGGTCACTCATGCGTAAGTTAATACATGCTCCTTGTGTTCCTTTTACAGGATCCTCAGGACAGCCTGGTTGTACTGAGCGGCTGCGGGACTTCTGGTCGACTGGCTTTCCTCATCTCGGTAAAAGTTGTCCTGAAATGCTTGCCGTGTTTTTTCTTCTAGCCCCTGGATAGCAGGAATTGGAAGCAAACAGCTTCTCCACAGCACTTACTGGGATGCTTCAACAGGGAAAAGGAAAAACCAGGCTTTTCAAGAAAATATCTCTTGGTTAACTTGTTTAATCAGATCTTTTTTTGGTGATAAAAATAATTGAATCCTGTGGGTTATGTTGTGTATTCTGTGTGTTTATGTTGTTAGTCAAGCTTCAACAGAGCACTAAAGCAGCTGAACCACAAGTTGGTCTATTCATACATCATTGCAGGAGGAGACAGGTGGGTTTGGGTGGAGGTTATTCATCGGTTTTATCACAACACAAGTTTAATGGCTATGTTAATACAGTTCCTTGAAAAAATAATTTCACCCCCCCCCCAGTTGCTTTTTGACTATTTGAACCATGTGGCTATTTTAGAGGCCTCTGATTAAAAATTGCCCCCATGATGAAATGAGTAAATCTATGAACCACATGGTCTATTTAAATACCTTTTGAAGTCATAGTAAAGGGAGATTCGTTTAGGTGTTTAAAATATCATTGTATGTGCTGTCAGTGAAGATTGAATGAAGATTATATATAGAAAAAAAAATGAAAAAAGTTTCAGGCTCACACTAAAATAAATACTTTCAGGTTGAATATAAACTCTTATCTGGAGTGAAGCTGCTGCAGCTTTAAACATATATTAGATCATAAAACAACTTGTGAGAATTATTTCTGTGAAGGTAAACTGTGATAAGGAGAAGCATAACAGCTTTTAGCTCAGACCAGGGATGCAAAATACCAAGTAATTCCCTCTTAATCCATAGGTTCCTTTCTACGAAAATATCACCTTTCTTATGAAAGAGAAAATGCAAATGATATTTCCTAATAAAAGATTTATTTTTATTAGCAGCGAAGAACACATTCACAAATGGAACAATGCAAACAAAGATATTATCATTTTAAATTTAATTTGATATAATGAATTAAATTAACATGTCTATAGACAGAGGATAGCTTCTCATGTGTTCCTGCATGTCTCCCACTATAAATCACAGTGGTGGCAGCATCATGGCAAAGAAAACAGTCACATCCCAAAGAAAAAAATGTTTTTTTTAATCTTCCACTGAACTGAGATGGAGCTTCAGTGTTTAGGACGACCCTCAATTATCCCGGTCAATTCTTTTAAAGTAGCACTATGTAACTTGTGTGACTTTAAAACTTTAAACTTGCGATACTTTTTGATGGTCCACTTAAGTTTACCGTGTATTTCCTGGAACCATCATTCCACAGAATTATGTTTGCCCATAATTGTACTACACCATGTCACACGCTAGCAACTGGATAACAACATGCTCGCCGTCTTGAAAGATTTTAGACTTTATAAGAGTAGGACATGAGACAAGTCAACATTGGACTGACTTTTACTGGCTGGACAGGGCTCAGAGAAGAGACAGGATGCAAGATTACAGCATAGAGACATTGCTGTGGGGGCTGCAGCTACACACCAAACAATATTACCAACCTTTAATCATACAAAAATACTGTATTCTAAAGCCGAGGAAAACCACACCAGAGTTTTATTTTCACCTTTTAATAATCAGAATTAATTGGTGCTTCTAAAATCCAAAGGGGGTGAATAATTTTTCAAGGCGTGATGACAGCGAAGACTACTTTCACTTATCTTTCTATCCTTTTTCCTCAGAGCTCTGCTTTCCTCTCAGGAGGCTCCTGAGGACGACCCCACTCTGGGCATGCTCAGTCTGAGGAAGGCCAGTGTTTTGAGTGAAAATAGCCCGAATATGTTAGTTTTCAAGCAAATCTCCAGGTATTTTACCACTGAGTGTTTTTGGTTTGCTGCAGATGTGTGAGGGAAAGAAGAGAGTCCTGTTCATCGGCATTTCCTGCGGATTATCCGTAAGTTCGTAGAATTTTCTTCTCCAGTTATAAATCATGGCAATTCATCAGATTGAATGTTTTGTAGGCTCCGTTTGTGGCTGGTCAGCTGGACTTGTGCATGCATCATCCTGAAGTTTACACTCCTGTACTGCTAGGCTTCAACCCTGCACATCAGGCCAGGTGTGTGTGTGTGTGTGCATCTGGTTAATCCTTAGATAGCAGAATGATTTAATCTCTCTTTGATGTGATGTGCAGAGATGAGCCCATGCAAGGCTCTACGTTCACGTTTCGCAGTGTGGTGCAAAGGATGCAGGAGCTGGCCCGAAGGCGACAGGCTTTCCTCATCAACCCGGCGGTCGGGGTACTTGTTCTCATGTTCGCGCTCTTTGGCCGCCCGTTCAGGTTGCATTTGTGTCAAGTCTGGAAATGTGCAGTGACTCAACGTGCACGCATGTGTGTGTGTTCGCTCAGCCCGAAGCCATCAGCGGCTCTTCCAGGATGAAGGGAGGCAGCGCCACTAAGATTCTCCTGGAGGTCATCCTGTCTGCTGCTCATGCTGCCGCTTTCTCCAGCACACCCATCACGTACAAGTGAGCTTTTTTCCCAGTTACGCACTCCTGGATGTTTCTATTTTAGCTTCCCAGTCAGGGTTGGACGGCTATTTAACCGTGGGGATCTCTGGCTAAGTTTAGAGCACTTTTACCCCGAGCAGTTTGGCCTTTATCATTTTAGTTTTATATCAAACAAAAAACTGTTAAACGTGAAATGAACAGATGAAGTCTTGGTTAATTGTTTTATTCGTACTCTGAATGCAAGCAAACTTATTTCATCTGCTTTTCAGCCCCTAAAAGGGAAATAAAGACAATTATATTGTCGATCTACATTTTCCCATGTCCTTATATTTACCTATTTAGCCTAATTCTGAAAGTCGTAGCTTGAATTTGTTCACATTTTTTTCTTCGTATCAGGTGTAAATCTTCACCCTGGAATGGGTGTCTTTCTCAGACTTAGAGCTGGAAACAAGCTTTTAATGTCTGCTACCTTCAGTTTGATCAAAGCAAACAAATGAAACAAGCCAAGAACACCTTTGGCATCAACATCGCTGACTTCCCTCAGCTGATGTAAAGACGGACAAAAGAAACGCCCTGTTGATCGCACAAATCCAAATCTGAAATACTCTTGGTGAATCAGCCATTTTAAAGAAATATCAGTATTTTATTTGATGAAGTAATGATGATAATAATAGTAATTCTAATTCATTCCACTGCACTGCCCGGTTGTTTGTCCACCACCTCTTGGGTCGGTCTATATCTGGAAGTCCCACAGGATCTTATCTTTCATGCTTTCATGCATTTCCATGCAGACCTGCTGGTCTCCAGTCCACAGATGTTTCAGATTTGTGTTAAAGGTGTCTATATATATATATATATATATATATATATATAGTTTAAGGTTTAAGTGGGGTTTAATGTGCTTATGGTCTTTGTACTTAAGATTAAAAGAAAATCTGACTCCATTAGTGGACTGGACCTATCCTAGCAGCACCTCCAGCCTCCTTCTTTCCCCCCGAGGACCTGCTTGCTGTTTTCTAAGTGCTTCTTTGTGTTTGTAGTCTCCAGCCGGCCGTCTTTAACAGAAAACTGGAAACTTGGACAGGTTTTACACATAACTGCTGATCCTCCATAAATCTGGGAGTTGGTGAATATTATACATGATGTCCGTAAATTTTGCTTTATGTGATATGTACTGGAATCATTTAACATAATTTTTTATTTATTTATGTACGATTTCTAACACAGAGCTTGACAGTAAGCAGCATTTACTCATGTGCTTCCATTGCTTTTATTGTGTGCTGCTGCCCCCTAGAGGACACTGATGATGATGGCGTCTTCAGTAGAACAAGATGTGCACATAACATACATGATGATGCATTTTAGATGCTCTCTTTTTTCCATTTCCTTAACAGCGGTATTCTGCAGCACCTGAGAGAATATAAGAAAACTCTGGACATCACATACTCCCAGTCAGACGGGATGGCAGCTCTGGTGGAGGCTGCTGGACAGAGGTTTTGTTTTTAATGTTATATTTAAGTCTTCTGTCTATTCCAGTGTGTTTTCCTGTAGCTGATAAGGCACATAATACATTATTGAATGTGCAAGTAGTGCTGGAAATTGGCTGAAGAGGCAACATAAAGTTCAGCAAAGTAAGAAAGAAAGAGGAAAATTATGAAAGAAATAGATCAACATCCTTTTTTAGATATCATCCCACACTCATGTTATTAATGATGGACCACAAAATCATCTCACATTCCCACTATAACAGACCACTCACTCTTTTTCTGGCCAGTATGACCTCATATGATGGATTTTCTGCTCACAGAGTGTCAGACGTGTGGGTGATTTCCCACGTTTTGCCATGATTCTGGCGGCTGAGGCTCTTACAACTGACTAAACCAACCAAGAAGACCTGCAGCATCAGAGCGATATCGGAACCGAAATTTGGGGCTGTAAAAAGCTGATATCTGATATATCAGTTGATATATGAAATAAGAACATGGTTATGCACTGGGTACATGAACACAAATACTTTACAAATCAATTCAGTTCAATTTGATTTATATAGCACATAAAAAAACAGCTTCCGCCGACCAAAGTGCAAGACCAACAGTACCCATAGACTGCATAAAATATAAAAAAATATCAATACAGTTAAAAGCAATGAAATTATTATATTCTAATTGAAATCATAAAGGCATAAAACAGAAATAACGGCACATGATAGTCACAATAACCGAACACTATGAATTAAAATAAGGAACTTGAACAACAATGTTGATATAAAGAATGTAAATTGGGGTCGACTAATGAACTATCGGATGTGTTTTTATTTTCATCTGCATTATTTCACAAATATTAAGAACAATGAAATATTTTTATTTTATTTAAAAATAAAACTGTAGTTATGAAATATCAAGTTTTGCATCCCATGTGTCATAATAGTTTAAATTTAACTTCATTTGGTTTAATATATGAGATAGACCACTTTATTTACCCCCGAAGGAAAATTGCGTTGTTACAGTATTCCAGTAGCATAAGTGGCATAAACTAGGAATAAAAATTGAAGTAAAATATACAATATAAGTAAAGTGGAATTAAAATAGAAATAAAATAAAAATAAAAATCAGTAGTGGAATAAAAATAGAAATAAATAAAATATGAATACAGAGTGGATTGGCAGATAAAGTGCAGTGGCAAGATGAAGTAATAATCAAAAGAGTATAATAACAGTATGTGGAGTAGTAGCTGATGGGAGTGGGTAGTAGTATTTTTATAAAGTAGTATTTTTAAATTTACACTGTCATGTTTTCAGTGATATTGCCATATTGGTGGTACTGTTGGGAACTCTAATAACGGCCGAAGCTTATACCAGAAAAAACAGAAATATCTGCCTCATATACCAGCCAACCGATAACTTGGTATTACCTTATATATGTATTACCTTAATTCCAACCATTAAAAACTTACATTTTCCCTTTGATAGAGTATTTTGATTTTATGTCCCAAAAGATCAAAAAAGAAATGGCAACAAAGCTCCTTCTGCTCTCCCAAAATGTTCGTACGTTATGCCAGAATGGCTCGAACGAGGGGCATTCCCATATAAGATGCAGAAAGAGATCGTCTCTCTTTTCCAACATGTATTACTGTTTATTCGACCAATTTTAAAAAGCTTATAAGTTCAGTTAAAGTCTTTAATTTTCATGTTTGAAGGTAAAATAGTCCCTAAAAAGCTTGTTTATTAAGTTCACCCACTAAAAATCGATACAGTTTTAACATGAATATTTCACAATACGACTGCCTAAGTATTCACTTTATACTGAAGCAGTGGTGCTAAATCCTTTAATTGCAGCTCAGATTGGTGTGTTGGACTGTGAAAGTTGTATGTCTGTGTGGATGTTTATTTGTTCTTTACTTAATGGATTTTGATTAAAGTATTTAAATCCACAAAGCTGCGGTTTGAGAATTAGCAGGGGGGAAAATAACTGCAGGGAATTAAAGTTTAAATATAAATTAAAACCTTCAAGTAGTCGAGTATAAACAGTGAAAAAGATGTGAAGTAAAAGTTTCTGGCTGCTTATGTATATAGATTATAATTAAAGTTGTACTATGCAACTTTCTGACCTTAAAAAAAAATCAGTTTTTGACTGTTATTTTGTATGTTTCCGGAGCTGTTGCAGCATCCTGAGGCTGAAAAAAAGCAACTTCAGACTTTTGTGTTCACCCGAGTTTTGCTAATTGTCACCTAATATCTCGGTAGCAACTGGATATCAGTATATTGGCATCACCATGGCTGATACAGCAAAGACATACAAGGAGACATGGGGATCAGGGATGGGTGTATCGATACTTCGGAATCGATACTTCGATAACAGCCAGTCAAAGTATTGGAATAAATATTTTTTAATATCAATATACCACTGTCCTGATAAAAAAAACATGCCTTTTTCTATTCTGACAGTTTAAATCAATAAAAAAAGTAGTTTTAAAGTATTAAAAGAATCATAAAGTATTTTTCATTTAATTTAATTTCATTTCATTCTTAGACAAGGCAAGGCAAGTTTATTTATATAGTGCTTTTCCGCTCCAAGACAATTCAAAGTGCTTTACATACAACATGAGAATTAACATAAACAAACACTATCAAAAACAGTGATTAAGTCTAAAATCATGGTCCATCATGGTGCAAACGGTTCTTTGAACAGTGTTTTTTTGCATATGATAGTGTCACGTTTACTCCTTTTTCAGTTGCCTGTTTTAATGAATATGTAGTTATGTACCTATGCTCATGTAGACATGGTCGGCAGGTCTCGGTGAAGTTCACACTGAGCATCAGAATTAAGTAAAACTGGAGCTTTCTGAATCATTTGCATCTCTGCTGTGTGGGTTTCAGCTTGTTGTCTGGTGGCTGTGTGTGCTACCTGGGCTGGGGTTCCCTCTCTTTACTGGGCCTCATTGATGCCAGCGAGTGTAACCCCACCTTTGGAGCAGGTGAGAGGGGCCCATCAAGCCTCAATTCCTTCATTTCCACCTGAAAGAATACTGTAAGCACCACGTTTTGTCCTCCAAACGTCTCTTTGTTCCAGACTTTGAGGATGTTCGGGGCTTTGTCAGCGGTGGATACAAAGAGCTGAACAACAATGACGGTCCTTTAACTTCCCTGGTACGTAAGCAGGAGCAAAAAAACCCACGCTTTAGCAAAACAGCAGCCATTAGACAAAAGAAAGGAGTAATTAAAGCCTCAGACAAATGATGAATTTTCACATCTAAATTCAGTGATTTAATGGGTATCTGCAGAAAAGCTGTTGGCAGTTCAATAACAGAGAATCCTGCACCAGTCTGTCTGCAGGTTTATTAGAATCTCATTAAAAAGGCTGAAATCCAGGAAAATCCAATTATGATGACATCTGTGTCTTGTAATGCAGCATGTAAGGAGACGTCTGTCTGCTGCATGTCACTGGGAGATAAACCTAGACGAAGGATTAGAATAAACTACACCTTAATGTGCCTGATATGTGGAGTAACGTTGGACTCAGTGTCTCCTTAATTAGGATTTCAACCCAACTTCAGCATCACTTGGTTTGGGAACCTGTTTGTGACGCTGGTTTTATCACAAAGAAATGAAAGTTGACCTGATTTTTTACTGTTTAAAAATATTAAAGAAGTAAATGTTTGATGAAGTCTCTCCTTCAGTATCTGGATTTTTTCTCATTAGTTAAAAGATACAAAGTTAACTCTACATTTCCTCCAGTTTGCTCTGCCCCATACTTGGATCCTGGTCCTTGTTTTAACATGAATCAAGAAAGATGCTCAGTAAAATATTAAATCCACTCAGCTAATCATATATTTATATAGCTTGCAAAGTGTTTTATGTGAAATACCAATACAGAGTGACACAACTGTGAAGTTGAAATAAGATTGTACAGGATTTTATTTTAATTTTATTTTCAAATTAAAATACTTAAATGTGCTGTGTACTATGTCTAGATATAAATGGATTTATATACATATATATATTCATCACAAATAAAACCTGTTTATTTAGT